>CM062225.1:17823441-18050917 GCA_031216235.1 Syzygium jambos | reverse complement strand
TTGCTCACTTGTTCGTTCCCGAGCAATATCCCGTTAATTATCCGGTAATTGCGCGACGGGTCGTCAAAAACCGGAAATAGAAGTCCCAAAACATTTCTTGAGAAGAGGAAGGGCTTTGGTTCAAATACATTTGCAATGCGCAAAATGACGGGTGCGATCATACCAGCACTAATGCACCGGATCCCATCAGAACTCCGAAGTTAAGCGTGCTTGGGCGAGAGTAGTACTAGGATGGGTGACCTCCTGGGAAGTCCTCGTGTTGCACCCCTCTTTTTCGTTTTTCTTTTTATTTAACGATCGCCTTTTTGCGGGGTCGAGATTTTGTCGAGCGGCGCGTTATCATATCCGGGTCGAGACGAATCACGAGGGCATTCGCGGAGCATGACGGGGCCCACGGCTTTCCGAAAAGTGCTTACGGGCCCCGTGAGTCCATCCGGATCAAAAGCTGTGCTCGTAAACGCGGGAATTTCGAGGTTTTGCGAGAAACGTTTGTTTTTGCTCACTTGTTCGTTCCCGAGCAATATCCCGTTAATTATCCGGTAATTGCGCGACGGGTCGTCAAAAACCGGAAATAGAAGTCCCAAAACATTTCTTGAGAAGAGGAAGGGCTTTGGTTCAAATACATTTGCAATGCGCAAAATGACGGGTGCGATCATACCAGCACTAATGCACCGGATCCCATCAGAACTCCGAAGTTAAGCGTGCTTGGGCGAGAGTAGTACTAGGATGGGTGACCTCCTGGGAAGTCCTCGTGTTGCACCCCTCTTTTTCGTTTTTCTTTTTATTTAACGATCGCCTTTTTGCGGGGTCGAGATTTTGTCGAGCGGCGCGTTATCATATCCGGGTCGAGACGAATCACGAGGGCATTCGCGGAGCATGACGGGGCCCACGGCTTTCCGAAAAGTGCTTACGGGCCCCGTGAGTCCATCCGGATCAAAAGCTGTGCTCGTAAACGCGGGAATTTCGAGGTTTTGCGAGAAACGTTTGTTTTTGCTCACTTGTTCGTTCCCGAGCAATATCCCGTTAATTATCCGGTAATTGCGCGACGGGTCGTCAAAAACCGGAAATAGAAGTCCCAAAACATTTCTTGAGAAGAGGAAGGGCTTTGGTTCAAATACATTTGCAATGCGCAAAATGACGGGTGCGATCATACCAGCACTAATGCACCGGATCCCATCAGAACTCCGAAGTTAAGCGTGCTTGGGCGAGAGTAGTACTAGGATGGGTGACCTCCTGGGAAGTCCTCGTGTTGCACCCCTCTTTTTCGTTTTTCTTTTTATTTAACGATCGCCTTTTTGCGGGGTCGAGATTTTGTCGAGCGGCGCGTTATCATATCCGGGTCGAGACGAATCACGAGGGCATTCGCGGAGCATGACGGGGCCCACGGCTTTCCGAAAAGTGCTTACGGGCCCCGTGAGTCCATCCGGATCAAAAGCTGTGCTCGTAAACGCGGGAATTTCGAGGTTTTGCGAGAAACGTTTGTTTTTGCTCACTTGTTCGTTCCCGAGCAATATCCCGTTAATTATCCGGTAATTGCGCGACGGGTCGTCAAAAACCGGAAATAGAAGTCCCAAAACATTTCTTGAGAAGAGGAAGGGCTTTGGTTCAAATACATTTGCAATGCGCAAAATGACGGGTGCGATCATACCAGCACTAATGCACCGGATCCCATCAGAACTCCGAAGTTAAGCGTGCTTGGGCGAGAGTAGTACTAGGATGGGTGACCTCCTGGGAAGTCCTCGTGTTGCACCCCTCTTTTTCGTTTTTCTTTTTATTTAACGATCGCCTTTTTGCGGGGTCGAGATTTTGTCGAGCGGCGCGTTATCATATCCGGGTCGAGACGAATCACGAGGGCATTCGCGGAGCATGACGGGGCCCACGGCTTTCCGAAAAGTGCTTACGGGCCCCGTGAGTCCATCCGGATCAAAAGCTGTGCTCGTAAACGCGGGAATTTCGAGGTTTTGCGAGAAACGTTTGTTTTTGCTCACTTGTTCGTTCCCGAGCAATATCCCGTTAATTATCCGGTAATTGCGCGACGGGTCGTCAAAAACCGGAAATAGAAGTCCCAAAACATTTCTTGAGAAGAGGAAGGGCTTTGGTTCAAATACATTTGCAATGCGCAAAATGACGGGTGCGATCATACCAGCACTAATGCACCGGATCCCATCAGAACTCCGAAGTTAAGCGTGCTTGGGCGAGAGTAGTACTAGGATGGGTGACCTCCTGGGAAGTCCTCGTGTTGCACCCCTCTTTTTCGTTTTTCTTTTTATTTAACGATCGCCTTTTTGCGGGGTCGAGATTTTGTCGAGCGGCGCGTTATCATATCCGGGTCGAGACGAATCACGAGGGCATTCGCGGAGCATGACGGGGCCCACGGCTTTCCGAAAAGTGCTTACGGGCCCCGTGAGTCCATCCGGATCAAAAGCTGTGCTCGTAAACGCGGGAATTTCGAGGTTTTGCGAGAAACGTTTGTTTTTGCTCACTTGTTCGTTCCCGAGCAATATCCCGTTAATTATCCGGTAATTGCGCGACGGGTCGTCAAAAACCGGAAATAGAAGTCCCAAAACATTTCTTGAGAAGAGGAAGGGCTTTGGTTCAAATACATTTGCAATGCGCAAAATGACGGGTGCGATCATACCAGCACTAATGCACCGGATCCCATCAGAACTCCGAAGTTAAGCGTGCTTGGGCGAGAGTAGTACTAGGATGGGTGACCTCCTGGGAAGTCCTCGTGTTGCACCCCTCTTTTTCGTTTTTCTTTTTATTTAACGATCGCCTTTTTGCGGGGTCGAGATTTTGTCGAGCGGCGCGTTATCATATCCGGGTCGAGACGAATCACGAGGGCATTCGCGGAGCATGACGGGGCCCACGGCTTTCCGAAAAGTGCTTACGGGCCCCGTGAGTCCATCCGGATCAAAAGCTGTGCTCGTAAACGCGGGAATTTCGAGGTTTTGCGAGAAACGTTTGTTTTTGCTCACTTGTTCGTTCCCGAGCAATATCCCGTTAATTATCCGGTAATTGCGCGACGGGTCGTCAAAAACCGGAAATAGAAGTCCCAAAACATTTCTTGAGAAGAGGAAGGGCTTTGGTTCAAATACATTTGCAATGCGCAAAATGACGGGTGCGATCATACCAGCACTAATGCACCGGATCCCATCAGAACTCCGAAGTTAAGCGTGCTTGGGCGAGAGTAGTACTAGGATGGGTGACCTCCTGGGAAGTCCTCGTGTTGCACCCCTCTTTTTCGTTTTTCTTTTTATTTAACGATCGCCTTTTTGCGGGGTCGAGATTTTGTCGAGCGGCGCGTTATCATATCCGGGTCGAGACGAATCACGAGGGCATTCGCGGAGCATGACGGGGCCCACGGCTTTCCGAAAAGTGCTTACGGGCCCCGTGAGTCCATCCGGATCAAAAGCTGTGCTCGTAAACGCGGGAATTTCGAGGTTTTGCGAGAAACGTTTGTTTTTGCTCACTTGTTCGTTCCCGAGCAATATCCCGTTAATTATCCGGTAATTGCGCGACGGGTCGTCAAAAACCGGAAATAGAAGTCCCAAAACATTTCTTGAGAAGAGGAAGGGCTTTGGTTCAAATACATTTGCAATGCGCAAAATGACGGGTGCGATCATACCAGCACTAATGCACCGGATCCCATCAGAACTCCGAAGTTAAGCGTGCTTGGGCGAGAGTAGTACTAGGATGGGTGACCTCCTGGGAAGTCCTCGTGTTGCACCCCTCTTTTTCGTTTTTCTTTTTATTTAACGATCGCCTTTTTGCGGGGTCGAGATTTTGTCGAGCGGCGCGTTATCATATCCGGGTCGAGACGAATCACGAGGGCATTCGCGGAGCATGACGGGGCCCACGGCTTTCCGAAAAGTGCTTACGGGCCCCGTGAGTCCATCCGGATCAAAAGCTGTGCTCGTAAACGCGGGAATTTCGAGGTTTTGCGAGAAACGTTTGTTTTTGCTCACTTGTTCGTTCCCGAGCAATATCCCGTTAATTATCCGGTAATTGCGCGACGGGTCGTCAAAAACCGGAAATAGAAGTCCCAAAACATTTCTTGAGAAGAGGAAGGGCTTTGGTTCAAATACATTTGCAATGCGCAAAATGACGGGTGCGATCATACCAGCACTAATGCACCGGATCCCATCAGAACTCCGAAGTTAAGCGTGCTTGGGCGAGAGTAGTACTAGGATGGGTGACCTCCTGGGAAGTCCTCGTGTTGCACCCCTCTTTTTCGTTTTTCTTTTTATTTAACGATCGCCTTTTTGCGGGGTCGAGATTTTGTCGAGCGGCGCGTTATCATATCCGGGTCGAGACGAATCACGAGGGCATTCGCGGAGCATGACGGGGCCCACGGCTTTCCGAAAAGTGCTTACGGGCCCCGTGAGTCCATCCGGATCAAAAGCTGTGCTCGTAAACGCGGGAATTTCGAGGTTTTGCGAGAAACGTTTGTTTTTGCTCACTTGTTCGTTCCCGAGCAATATCCCGTTAATTATCCGGTAATTGCGCGACGGGTCGTCAAAAACCGGAAATAGAAGTCCCAAAACATTTCTTGAGAAGAGGAAGGGCTTTGGTTCAAATACATTTGCAATGCGCAAAATGACGGGTGCGATCATACCAGCACTAATGCACCGGATCCCATCAGAACTCCGAAGTTAAGCGTGCTTGGGCGAGAGTAGTACTAGGATGGGTGACCTCCTGGGAAGTCCTCGTGTTGCACCCCTCTTTTTCGTTTTTCTTTTTATTTAACGATCGCCTTTTTGCGGGGTCGAGATTTTGTCGAGCGGCGCGTTATCATATCCGGGTCGAGACGAATCACGAGGGCATTCGCGGAGCATGACGGGGCCCACGGCTTTCCGAAAAGTGCTTACGGGCCCCGTGAGTCCATCCGGATCAAAAGCTGTGCTCGTAAACGCGGGAATTTCGAGGTTTTGCGAGAAACGTTTGTTTTTGCTCACTTGTTCGTTCCCGAGCAATATCCCGTTAATTATCCGGTAATTGCGCGACGGGTCGTCAAAAACCGGAAATAGAAGTCCCAAAACATTTCTTGAGAAGAGGAAGGGCTTTGGTTCAAATACATTTGCAATGCGCAAAATGACGGGTGCGATCATACCAGCACTAATGCACCGGATCCCATCAGAACTCCGAAGTTAAGCGTGCTTGGGCGAGAGTAGTACTAGGATGGGTGACCTCCTGGGAAGTCCTCGTGTTGCACCCCTCTTTTTCGTTTTTCTTTTTATTTAACGATCGCCTTTTTGCGGGGTCGAGATTTTGTCGAGCGGCGCGTTATCATATCCGGGTCGAGACGAATCACGAGGGCATTCGCGGAGCATGACGGGGCCCACGGCTTTCCGAAAAGTGCTTACGGGCCCCGTGAGTCCATCCGGATCAAAAGCTGTGCTCGTAAACGCGGGAATTTCGAGGTTTTGCGAGAAACGTTTGTTTTTGCTCACTTGTTCGTTCCCGAGCAATATCCCGTTAATTATCCGGTAATTGCGCGACGGGTCGTCAAAAACCGGAAATAGAAGTCCCAAAACATTTCTTGAGAAGAGGAAGGGCTTTGGTTCAAATACATTTGCAATGCGCAAAATGACGGGTGCGATCATACCAGCACTAATGCACCGGATCCCATCAGAACTCCGAAGTTAAGCGTGCTTGGGCGAGAGTAGTACTAGGATGGGTGACCTCCTGGGAAGTCCTCGTGTTGCACCCCTCTTTTTCGTTTTTCTTTTTATTTAACGATCGCCTTTTTGCGGGGTCGAGATTTTGTCGAGCGGCGCGTTATCATATCCGGGTCGAGACGAATCACGAGGGCATTCGCGGAGCATGACGGGGCCCACGGCTTTCCGAAAAGTGCTTACGGGCCCCGTGAGTCCATCCGGATCAAAAGCTGTGCTCGTAAACGCGGGAATTTCGAGGTTTTGCGAGAAACGTTTGTTTTTGCTCACTTGTTCGTTCCCGAGCAATATCCCGTTAATTATCCGGTAATTGCGCGACGGGTCGTCAAAAACCGGAAATAGAAGTCCCAAAACATTTCTTGAGAAGAGGAAGGGCTTTGGTTCAAATACATTTGCAATGCGCAAAATGACGGGTGCGATCATACCAGCACTAATGCACCGGATCCCATCAGAACTCCGAAGTTAAGCGTGCTTGGGCGAGAGTAGTACTAGGATGGGTGACCTCCTGGGAAGTCCTCGTGTTGCACCCCTCTTTTTCGTTTTTCTTTTTATTTAACGATCGCCTTTTTGCGGGGTCGAGATTTTGTCGAGCGGCGCGTTATCATATCCGGGTCGAGACGAATCACGAGGGCATTCGCGGAGCATGACGGGGCCCACGGCTTTCCGAAAAGTGCTTACGGGCCCCGTGAGTCCATCCGGATCAAAAGCTGTGCTCGTAAACGCGGGAATTTCGAGGTTTTGCGAGAAACGTTTGTTTTTGCTCACTTGTTCGTTCCCGAGCAATATCCCGTTAATTATCCGGTAATTGCGCGACGGGTCGTCAAAAACCGGAAATAGAAGTCCCAAAACATTTCTTGAGAAGAGGAAGGGCTTTGGTTCAAATACATTTGCAATGCGCAAAATGACGGGTGCGATCATACCAGCACTAATGCACCGGATCCCATCAGAACTCCGAAGTTAAGCGTGCTTGGGCGAGAGTAGTACTAGGATGGGTGACCTCCTGGGAAGTCCTCGTGTTGCACCCCTCTTTTTCGTTTTTCTTTTTATTTAACGATCGCCTTTTTGCGGGGTCGAGATTTTGTCGAGCGGCGCGTTATCATATCCGGGTCGAGACGAATCACGAGGGCATTCGCGGAGCATGACGGGGCCCACGGCTTTCCGAAAAGTGCTTACGGGCCCCGTGAGTCCATCCGGATCAAAAGCTGTGCTCGTAAACGCGGGAATTTCGAGGTTTTGCGAGAAACGTTTGTTTTTGCTCACTTGTTCGTTCCCGAGCAATATCCCGTTAATTATCCGGTAATTGCGCGACGGGTCGTCAAAAACCGGAAATAGAAGTCCCAAAACATTTCTTGAGAAGAGGAAGGGCTTTGGTTCAAATACATTTGCAATGCGCAAAATGACGGGTGCGATCATACCAGCACTAATGCACCGGATCCCATCAGAACTCCGAAGTTAAGCGTGCTTGGGCGAGAGTAGTACTAGGATGGGTGACCTCCTGGGAAGTCCTCGTGTTGCACCCCTCTTTTTCGTTTTTCTTTTTATTTAACGATCGCCTTTTTGCGGGGTCGAGATTTTGTCGAGCGGCGCGTTATCATATCCGGGTCGAGACGAATCACGAGGGCATTCGCGGAGCATGACGGGGCCCACGGCTTTCCGAAAAGTGCTTACGGGCCCCGTGAGTCCATCCGGATCAAAAGCTGTGCTCGTAAACGCGGGAATTTCGAGGTTTTGCGAGAAACGTTTGTTTTTGCTCACTTGTTCGTTCCCGAGCAATATCCCGTTAATTATCCGGTAATTGCGCGACGGGTCGTCAAAAACCGGAAATAGAAGTCCCAAAACATTTCTTGAGAAGAGGAAGGGCTTTGGTTCAAATACATTTGCAATGCGCAAAATGACGGGTGCGATCATACCAGCACTAATGCACCGGATCCCATCAGAACTCCGAAGTTAAGCGTGCTTGGGCGAGAGTAGTACTAGGATGGGTGACCTCCTGGGAAGTCCTCGTGTTGCACCCCTCTTTTTCGTTTTTCTTTTTATTTAACGATCGCCTTTTTGCGGGGTCGAGATTTTGTCGAGCGGCGCGTTATCATATCCGGGTCGAGACGAATCACGAGGGCATTCGCGGAGCATGACGGGGCCCACGGCTTTCCGAAAAGTGCTTACGGGCCCCGTGAGTCCATCCGGATCAAAAGCTGTGCTCGTAAACGCGGGAATTTCGAGGTTTTGCGAGAAACGTTTGTTTTTGCTCACTTGTTCGTTCCCGAGCAATATCCCGTTAATTATCCGGTAATTGCGCGACGGGTCGTCAAAAACCGGAAATAGAAGTCCCAAAACATTTCTTGAGAAGAGGAAGGGCTTTGGTTCAAATACATTTGCAATGCGCAAAATGACGGGTGCGATCATACCAGCACTAATGCACCGGATCCCATCAGAACTCCGAAGTTAAGCGTGCTTGGGCGAGAGTAGTACTAGGATGGGTGACCTCCTGGGAAGTCCTCGTGTTGCACCCCTCTTTTTCGTTTTTCTTTTTATTTAACGATCGCCTTTTTGCGGGGTCGAGATTTTGTCGAGCGGCGCGTTATCATATCCGGGTCGAGACGAATCACGAGGGCATTCGCGGAGCATGACGGGGCCCACGGCTTTCCGAAAAGTGCTTACGGGCCCCGTGAGTCCATCCGGATCAAAAGCTGTGCTCGTAAACGCGGGAATTTCGAGGTTTTGCGAGAAACGTTTGTTTTTGCTCACTTGTTCGTTCCCGAGCAATATCCCGTTAATTATCCGGTAATTGCGCGACGGGTCGTCAAAAACCGGAAATAGAAGTCCCAAAACATTTCTTGAGAAGAGGAAGGGCTTTGGTTCAAATACATTTGCAATGCGCAAAATGACGGGTGCGATCATACCAGCACTAATGCACCGGATCCCATCAGAACTCCGAAGTTAAGCGTGCTTGGGCGAGAGTAGTACTAGGATGGGTGACCTCCTGGGAAGTCCTCGTGTTGCACCCCTCTTTTTCGTTTTTCTTTTTATTTAACGATCGCCTTTTTGCGGGGTCGAGATTTTGTCGAGCGGCGCGTTATCATATCCGGGTCGAGACGAATCACGAGGGCATTCGCGGAGCATGACGGGGCCCACGGCTTTCCGAAAAGTGCTTACGGGCCCCGTGAGTCCATCCGGATCAAAAGCTGTGCTCGTAAACGCGGGAATTTCGAGGTTTTGCGAGAAACGTTTGTTTTTGCTCACTTGTTCGTTCCCGAGCAATATCCCGTTAATTATCCGGTAATTGCGCGACGGGTCGTCAAAAACCGGAAATAGAAGTCCCAAAACATTTCTTGAGAAGAGGAAGGGCTTTGGTTCAAATACATTTGCAATGCGCAAAATGACGGGTGCGATCATACCAGCACTAATGCACCGGATCCCATCAGAACTCCGAAGTTAAGCGTGCTTGGGCGAGAGTAGTACTAGGATGGGTGACCTCCTGGGAAGTCCTCGTGTTGCACCCCTCTTTTTCGTTTTTCTTTTTATTTAACGATCGCCTTTTTGCGGGGTCGAGATTTTGTCGAGCGGCGCGTTATCATATCCGGGTCGAGACGAATCACGAGGGCATTCGCGGAGCATGACGGGGCCCACGGCTTTCCGAAAAGTGCTTACGGGCCCCGTGAGTCCATCCGGATCAAAAGCTGTGCTCGTAAACGCGGGAATTTCGAGGTTTTGCGAGAAACGTTTGTTTTTGCTCACTTGTTCGTTCCCGAGCAATATCCCGTTAATTATCCGGTAATTGCGCGACGGGTCGTCAAAAACCGGAAATAGAAGTCCCAAAACATTTCTTGAGAAGAGGAAGGGCTTTGGTTCAAATACATTTGCAATGCGCAAAATGACGGGTGCGATCATACCAGCACTAATGCACCGGATCCCATCAGAACTCCGAAGTTAAGCGTGCTTGGGCGAGAGTAGTACTAGGATGGGTGACCTCCTGGGAAGTCCTCGTGTTGCACCCCTCTTTTTCGTTTTTCTTTTTATTTAACGATCGCCTTTTTGCGGGGTCGAGATTTTGTCGAGCGGCGCGTTATCATATCCGGGTCGAGACGAATCACGAGGGCATTCGCGGAGCATGACGGGGCCCACGGCTTTCCGAAAAGTGCTTACGGGCCCCGTGAGTCCATCCGGATCAAAAGCTGTGCTCGTAAACGCGGGAATTTCGAGGTTTTGCGAGAAACGTTTGTTTTTGCTCACTTGTTCGTTCCCGAGCAATATCCCGTTAATTATCCGGTAATTGCGCGACGGGTCGTCAAAAACCGGAAATAGAAGTCCCAAAACATTTCTTGAGAAGAGGAAGGGCTTTGGTTCAAATACATTTGCAATGCGCAAAATGACGGGTGCGATCATACCAGCACTAATGCACCGGATCCCATCAGAACTCCGAAGTTAAGCGTGCTTGGGCGAGAGTAGTACTAGGATGGGTGACCTCCTGGGAAGTCCTCGTGTTGCACCCCTCTTTTTCGTTTTTCTTTTTATTTAACGATCGCCTTTTTGCGGGGTCGAGATTTTGTCGAGCGGCGCGTTATCATATCCGGGTCGAGACGAATCACGAGGGCATTCGCGGAGCATGACGGGGCCCACGGCTTTCCGAAAAGTGCTTACGGGCCCCGTGAGTCCATCCGGATCAAAAGCTGTGCTCGTAAACGCGGGAATTTCGAGGTTTTGCGAGAAACGTTTGTTTTTGCTCACTTGTTCGTTCCCGAGCAATATCCCGTTAATTATCCGGTAATTGCGCGACGGGTCGTCAAAAACCGGAAATAGAAGTCCCAAAACATTTCTTGAGAAGAGGAAGGGCTTTGGTTCAAATACATTTGCAATGCGCAAAATGACGGGTGCGATCATACCAGCACTAATGCACCGGATCCCATCAGAACTCCGAAGTTAAGCGTGCTTGGGCGAGAGTAGTACTAGGATGGGTGACCTCCTGGGAAGTCCTCGTGTTGCACCCCTCTTTTTCGTTTTTCTTTTTATTTAACGATCGCCTTTTTGCGGGGTCGAGATTTTGTCGAGCGGCGCGTTATCATATCCGGGTCGAGACGAATCACGAGGGCATTCGCGGAGCATGACGGGGCCCACGGCTTTCCGAAAAGTGCTTACGGGCCCCGTGAGTCCATCCGGATCAAAAGCTGTGCTCGTAAACGCGGGAATTTCGAGGTTTTGCGAGAAACGTTTGTTTTTGCTCACTTGTTCGTTCCCGAGCAATATCCCGTTAATTATCCGGTAATTGCGCGACGGGTCGTCAAAAACCGGAAATAGAAGTCCCAAAACATTTCTTGAGAAGAGGAAGGGCTTTGGTTCAAATACATTTGCAATGCGCAAAATGACGGGTGCGATCATACCAGCACTAATGCACCGGATCCCATCAGAACTCCGAAGTTAAGCGTGCTTGGGCGAGAGTAGTACTAGGATGGGTGACCTCCTGGGAAGTCCTCGTGTTGCACCCCTCTTTTTCGTTTTTCTTTTTATTTAACGATCGCCTTTTTGCGGGGTCGAGATTTTGTCGAGCGGCGCGTTATCATATCCGGGTCGAGACGAATCACGAGGGCATTCGCGGAGCATGACGGGGCCCACGGCTTTCCGAAAAGTGCTTACGGGCCCCGTGAGTCCATCCGGATCAAAAGCTGTGCTCGTAAACGCGGGAATTTCGAGGTTTTGCGAGAAACGTTTGTTTTTGCTCACTTGTTCGTTCCCGAGCAATATCCCGTTAATTATCCGGTAATTGCGCGACGGGTCGTCAAAAACCGGAAATAGAAGTCCCAAAACATTTCTTGAGAAGAGGAAGGGCTTTGGTTCAAATACATTTGCAATGCGCAAAATGACGGGTGCGATCATACCAGCACTAATGCACCGGATCCCATCAGAACTCCGAAGTTAAGCGTGCTTGGGCGAGAGTAGTACTAGGATGGGTGACCTCCTGGGAAGTCCTCGTGTTGCACCCCTCTTTTTCGTTTTTCTTTTTATTTAACGATCGCCTTTTTGCGGGGTCGAGATTTTGTCGAGCGGCGCGTTATCATATCCGGGTCGAGACGAATCACGAGGGCATTCGCGGAGCATGACGGGGCCCACGGCTTTCCGAAAAGTGCTTACGGGCCCCGTGAGTCCATCCGGATCAAAAGCTGTGCTCGTAAACGCGGGAATTTCGAGGTTTTGCGAGAAACGTTTGTTTTTGCTCACTTGTTCGTTCCCGAGCAATATCCCGTTAATTATCCGGTAATTGCGCGACGGGTCGTCAAAAACCGGAAATAGAAGTCCCAAAACATTTCTTGAGAAGAGGAAGGGCTTTGGTTCAAATACATTTGCAATGCGCAAAATGACGGGTGCGATCATACCAGCACTAATGCACCGGATCCCATCAGAACTCCGAAGTTAAGCGTGCTTGGGCGAGAGTAGTACTAGGATGGGTGACCTCCTGGGAAGTCCTCGTGTTGCACCCCTCTTTTTCGTTTTTCTTTTTATTTAACGATCGCCTTTTTGCGGGGTCGAGATTTTGTCGAGCGGCGCGTTATCATATCCGGGTCGAGACGAATCACGAGGGCATTCGCGGAGCATGACGGGGCCCACGGCTTTCCGAAAAGTGCTTACGGGCCCCGTGAGTCCATCCGGATCAAAAGCTGTGCTCGTAAACGCGGGAATTTCGAGGTTTTGCGAGAAACGTTTGTTTTTGCTCACTTGTTCGTTCCCGAGCAATATCCCGTTAATTATCCGGTAATTGCGCGACGGGTCGTCAAAAACCGGAAATAGAAGTCCCAAAACATTTCTTGAGAAGAGGAAGGGCTTTGGTTCAAATACATTTGCAATGCGCAAAATGACGGGTGCGATCATACCAGCACTAATGCACCGGATCCCATCAGAACTCCGAAGTTAAGCGTGCTTGGGCGAGAGTAGTACTAGGATGGGTGACCTCCTGGGAAGTCCTCGTGTTGCACCCCTCTTTTTCGTTTTTCTTTTTATTTAACGATCGCCTTTTTGCGGGGTCGAGATTTTGTCGAGCGGCGCGTTATCATATCCGGGTCGAGACGAATCACGAGGGCATTCGCGGAGCATGACGGGGCCCACGGCTTTCCGAAAAGTGCTTACGGGCCCCGTGAGTCCATCCGGATCAAAAGCTGTGCTCGTAAACGCGGGAATTTCGAGGTTTTGCGAGAAACGTTTGTTTTTGCTCACTTGTTCGTTCCCGAGCAATATCCCGTTAATTATCCGGTAATTGCGCGACGGGTCGTCAAAAACCGGAAATAGAAGTCCCAAAACATTTCTTGAGAAGAGGAAGGGCTTTGGTTCAAATACATTTGCAATGCGCAAAATGACGGGTGCGATCATACCAGCACTAATGCACCGGATCCCATCAGAACTCCGAAGTTAAGCGTGCTTGGGCGAGAGTAGTACTAGGATGGGTGACCTCCTGGGAAGTCCTCGTGTTGCACCCCTCTTTTTCGTTTTTCTTTTTATTTAACGATCGCCTTTTTGCGGGGTCGAGATTTTGTCGAGCGGCGCGTTATCATATCCGGGTCGAGACGAATCACGAGGGCATTCGCGGAGCATGACGGGGCCCACGGCTTTCCGAAAAGTGCTTACGGGCCCCGTGAGTCCATCCGGATCAAAAGCTGTGCTCGTAAACGCGGGAATTTCGAGGTTTTGCGAGAAACGTTTGTTTTTGCTCACTTGTTCGTTCCCGAGCAATATCCCGTTAATTATCCGGTAATTGCGCGACGGGTCGTCAAAAACCGGAAATAGAAGTCCCAAAACATTTCTTGAGAAGAGGAAGGGCTTTGGTTCAAATACATTTGCAATGCGCAAAATGACGGGTGCGATCATACCAGCACTAATGCACCGGATCCCATCAGAACTCCGAAGTTAAGCGTGCTTGGGCGAGAGTAGTACTAGGATGGGTGACCTCCTGGGAAGTCCTCGTGTTGCACCCCTCTTTTTCGTTTTTCTTTTTATTTAACGATCGCCTTTTTGCGGGGTCGAGATTTTGTCGAGCGGCGCGTTATCATATCCGGGTCGAGACGAATCACGAGGGCATTCGCGGAGCATGACGGGGCCCACGGCTTTCCGAAAAGTGCTTACGGGCCCCGTGAGTCCATCCGGATCAAAAGCTGTGCTCGTAAACGCGGGAATTTCGAGGTTTTGCGAGAAACGTTTGTTTTTGCTCACTTGTTCGTTCCCGAGCAATATCCCGTTAATTATCCGGTAATTGCGCGACGGGTCGTCAAAAACCGGAAATAGAAGTCCCAAAACATTTCTTGAGAAGAGGAAGGGCTTTGGTTCAAATACATTTGCAATGCGCAAAATGACGGGTGCGATCATACCAGCACTAATGCACCGGATCCCATCAGAACTCCGAAGTTAAGCGTGCTTGGGCGAGAGTAGTACTAGGATGGGTGACCTCCTGGGAAGTCCTCGTGTTGCACCCCTCTTTTTCGTTTTTCTTTTTATTTAACGATCGCCTTTTTGCGGGGTCGAGATTTTGTCGAGCGGCGCGTTATCATATCCGGGTCGAGACGAATCACGAGGGCATTCGCGGAGCATGACGGGGCCCACGGCTTTCCGAAAAGTGCTTACGGGCCCCGTGAGTCCATCCGGATCAAAAGCTGTGCTCGTAAACGCGGGAATTTCGAGGTTTTGCGAGAAACGTTTGTTTTTGCTCACTTGTTCGTTCCCGAGCAATATCCCGTTAATTATCCGGTAATTGCGCGACGGGTCGTCAAAAACCGGAAATAGAAGTCCCAAAACATTTCTTGAGAAGAGGAAGGGCTTTGGTTCAAATACATTTGCAATGCGCAAAATGACGGGTGCGATCATACCAGCACTAATGCACCGGATCCCATCAGAACTCCGAAGTTAAGCGTGCTTGGGCGAGAGTAGTACTAGGATGGGTGACCTCCTGGGAAGTCCTCGTGTTGCACCCCTCTTTTTCGTTTTTCTTTTTATTTAACGATCGCCTTTTTGCGGGGTCGAGATTTTGTCGAGCGGCGCGTTATCATATCCGGGTCGAGACGAATCACGAGGGCATTCGCGGAGCATGACGGGGCCCACGGCTTTCCGAAAAGTGCTTACGGGCCCCGTGAGTCCATCCGGATCAAAAGCTGTGCTCGTAAACGCGGGAATTTCGAGGTTTTGCGAGAAACGTTTGTTTTTGCTCACTTGTTCGTTCCCGAGCAATATCCCGTTAATTATCCGGTAATTGCGCGACGGGTCGTCAAAAACCGGAAATAGAAGTCCCAAAACATTTCTTGAGAAGAGGAAGGGCTTTGGTTCAAATACATTTGCAATGCGCAAAATGACGGGTGCGATCATACCAGCACTAATGCACCGGATCCCATCAGAACTCCGAAGTTAAGCGTGCTTGGGCGAGAGTAGTACTAGGATGGGTGACCTCCTGGGAAGTCCTCGTGTTGCACCCCTCTTTTTCGTTTTTCTTTTTATTTAACGATCGCCTTTTTGCGGGGTCGAGATTTTGTCGAGCGGCGCGTTATCATATCCGGGTCGAGACGAATCACGAGGGCATTCGCGGAGCATGACGGGGCCCACGGCTTTCCGAAAAGTGCTTACGGGCCCCGTGAGTCCATCCGGATCAAAAGCTGTGCTCGTAAACGCGGGAATTTCGAGGTTTTGCGAGAAACGTTTGTTTTTGCTCACTTGTTCGTTCCCGAGCAATATCCCGTTAATTATCCGGTAATTGCGCGACGGGTCGTCAAAAACCGGAAATAGAAGTCCCAAAACATTTCTTGAGAAGAGGAAGGGCTTTGGTTCAAATACATTTGCAATGCGCAAAATGACGGGTGCGATCATACCAGCACTAATGCACCGGATCCCATCAGAACTCCGAAGTTAAGCGTGCTTGGGCGAGAGTAGTACTAGGATGGGTGACCTCCTGGGAAGTCCTCGTGTTGCACCCCTCTTTTTCGTTTTTCTTTTTATTTAACGATCGCCTTTTTGCGGGGTCGAGATTTTGTCGAGCGGCGCGTTATCATATCCGGGTCGAGACGAATCACGAGGGCATTCGCGGAGCATGACGGGGCCCACGGCTTTCCGAAAAGTGCTTACGGGCCCCGTGAGTCCATCCGGATCAAAAGCTGTGCTCGTAAACGCGGGAATTTCGAGGTTTTGCGAGAAACGTTTGTTTTTGCTCACTTGTTCGTTCCCGAGCAATATCCCGTTAATTATCCGGTAATTGCGCGACGGGTCGTCAAAAACCGGAAATAGAAGTCCCAAAACATTTCTTGAGAAGAGGAAGGGCTTTGGTTCAAATACATTTGCAATGCGCAAAATGACGGGTGCGATCATACCAGCACTAATGCACCGGATCCCATCAGAACTCCGAAGTTAAGCGTGCTTGGGCGAGAGTAGTACTAGGATGGGTGACCTCCTGGGAAGTCCTCGTGTTGCACCCCTCTTTTTCGTTTTTCTTTTTATTTAACGATCGCCTTTTTGCGGGGTCGAGATTTTGTCGAGCGGCGCGTTATCATATCCGGGTCGAGACGAATCACGAGGGCATTCGCGGAGCATGACGGGGCCCACGGCTTTCCGAAAAGTGCTTACGGGCCCCGTGAGTCCATCCGGATCAAAAGCTGTGCTCGTAAACGCGGGAATTTCGAGGTTTTGCGAGAAACGTTTGTTTTTGCTCACTTGTTCGTTCCCGAGCAATATCCCGTTAATTATCCGGTAATTGCGCGACGGGTCGTCAAAAACCGGAAATAGAAGTCCCAAAACATTTCTTGAGAAGAGGAAGGGCTTTGGTTCAAATACATTTGCAATGCGCAAAATGACGGGTGCGATCATACCAGCACTAATGCACCGGATCCCATCAGAACTCCGAAGTTAAGCGTGCTTGGGCGAGAGTAGTACTAGGATGGGTGACCTCCTGGGAAGTCCTCGTGTTGCACCCCTCTTTTTCGTTTTTCTTTTTATTTAACGATCGCCTTTTTGCGGGGTCGAGATTTTGTCGAGCGGCGCGTTATCATATCCGGGTCGAGACGAATCACGAGGGCATTCGCGGAGCATGACGGGGCCCACGGCTTTCCGAAAAGTGCTTACGGGCCCCGTGAGTCCATCCGGATCAAAAGCTGTGCTCGTAAACGCGGGAATTTCGAGGTTTTGCGAGAAACGTTTGTTTTTGCTCACTTGTTCGTTCCCGAGCAATATCCCGTTAATTATCCGGTAATTGCGCGACGGGTCGTCAAAAACCGGAAATAGAAGTCCCAAAACATTTCTTGAGAAGAGGAAGGGCTTTGGTTCAAATACATTTGCAATGCGCAAAATGACGGGTGCGATCATACCAGCACTAATGCACCGGATCCCATCAGAACTCCGAAGTTAAGCGTGCTTGGGCGAGAGTAGTACTAGGATGGGTGACCTCCTGGGAAGTCCTCGTGTTGCACCCCTCTTTTTCGTTTTTCTTTTTATTTAACGATCGCCTTTTTGCGGGGTCGAGATTTTGTCGAGCGGCGCGTTATCATATCCGGGTCGAGACGAATCACGAGGGCATTCGCGGAGCATGACGGGGCCCACGGCTTTCCGAAAAGTGCTTACGGGCCCCGTGAGTCCATCCGGATCAAAAGCTGTGCTCGTAAACGCGGGAATTTCGAGGTTTTGCGAGAAACGTTTGTTTTTGCTCACTTGTTCGTTCCCGAGCAATATCCCGTTAATTATCCGGTAATTGCGCGACGGGTCGTCAAAAACCGGAAATAGAAGTCCCAAAACATTTCTTGAGAAGAGGAAGGGCTTTGGTTCAAATACATTTGCAATGCGCAAAATGACGGGTGCGATCATACCAGCACTAATGCACCGGATCCCATCAGAACTCCGAAGTTAAGCGTGCTTGGGCGAGAGTAGTACTAGGATGGGTGACCTCCTGGGAAGTCCTCGTGTTGCACCCCTCTTTTTCGTTTTTCTTTTTATTTAACGATCGCCTTTTTGCGGGGTCGAGATTTTGTCGAGCGGCGCGTTATCATATCCGGGTCGAGACGAATCACGAGGGCATTCGCGGAGCATGACGGGGCCCACGGCTTTCCGAAAAGTGCTTACGGGCCCCGTGAGTCCATCCGGATCAAAAGCTGTGCTCGTAAACGCGGGAATTTCGAGGTTTTGCGAGAAACGTTTGTTTTTGCTCACTTGTTCGTTCCCGAGCAATATCCCGTTAATTATCCGGTAATTGCGCGACGGGTCGTCAAAAACCGGAAATAGAAGTCCCAAAACATTTCTTGAGAAGAGGAAGGGCTTTGGTTCAAATACATTTGCAATGCGCAAAATGACGGGTGCGATCATACCAGCACTAATGCACCGGATCCCATCAGAACTCCGAAGTTAAGCGTGCTTGGGCGAGAGTAGTACTAGGATGGGTGACCTCCTGGGAAGTCCTCGTGTTGCACCCCTCTTTTTCGTTTTTCTTTTTATTTAACGATCGCCTTTTTGCGGGGTCGAGATTTTGTCGAGCGGCGCGTTATCATATCCGGGTCGAGACGAATCACGAGGGCATTCGCGGAGCATGACGGGGCCCACGGCTTTCCGAAAAGTGCTTACGGGCCCCGTGAGTCCATCCGGATCAAAAGCTGTGCTCGTAAACGCGGGAATTTCGAGGTTTTGCGAGAAACGTTTGTTTTTGCTCACTTGTTCGTTCCCGAGCAATATCCCGTTAATTATCCGGTAATTGCGCGACGGGTCGTCAAAAACCGGAAATAGAAGTCCCAAAACATTTCTTGAGAAGAGGAAGGGCTTTGGTTCAAATACATTTGCAATGCGCAAAATGACGGGTGCGATCATACCAGCACTAATGCACCGGATCCCATCAGAACTCCGAAGTTAAGCGTGCTTGGGCGAGAGTAGTACTAGGATGGGTGACCTCCTGGGAAGTCCTCGTGTTGCACCCCTCTTTTTCGTTTTTCTTTTTATTTAACGATCGCCTTTTTGCGGGGTCGAGATTTTGTCGAGCGGCGCGTTATCATATCCGGGTCGAGACGAATCACGAGGGCATTCGCGGAGCATGACGGGGCCCACGGCTTTCCGAAAAGTGCTTACGGGCCCCGTGAGTCCATCCGGATCAAAAGCTGTGCTCGTAAACGCGGGAATTTCGAGGTTTTGCGAGAAACGTTTGTTTTTGCTCACTTGTTCGTTCCCGAGCAATATCCCGTTAATTATCCGGTAATTGCGCGACGGGTCGTCAAAAACCGGAAATAGAAGTCCCAAAACATTTCTTGAGAAGAGGAAGGGCTTTGGTTCAAATACATTTGCAATGCGCAAAATGACGGGTGCGATCATACCAGCACTAATGCACCGGATCCCATCAGAACTCCGAAGTTAAGCGTGCTTGGGCGAGAGTAGTACTAGGATGGGTGACCTCCTGGGAAGTCCTCGTGTTGCACCCCTCTTTTTCGTTTTTCTTTTTATTTAACGATCGCCTTTTTGCGGGGTCGAGATTTTGTCGAGCGGCGCGTTATCATATCCGGGTCGAGACGAATCACGAGGGCATTCGCGGAGCATGACGGGGCCCACGGCTTTCCGAAAAGTGCTTACGGGCCCCGTGAGTCCATCCGGATCAAAAGCTGTGCTCGTAAACGCGGGAATTTCGAGGTTTTGCGAGAAACGTTTGTTTTTGCTCACTTGTTCGTTCCCGAGCAATATCCCGTTAATTATCCGGTAATTGCGCGACGGGTCGTCAAAAACCGGAAATAGAAGTCCCAAAACATTTCTTGAGAAGAGGAAGGGCTTTGGTTCAAATACATTTGCAATGCGCAAAATGACGGGTGCGATCATACCAGCACTAATGCACCGGATCCCATCAGAACTCCGAAGTTAAGCGTGCTTGGGCGAGAGTAGTACTAGGATGGGTGACCTCCTGGGAAGTCCTCGTGTTGCACCCCTCTTTTTCGTTTTTCTTTTTATTTAACGATCGCCTTTTTGCGGGGTCGAGATTTTGTCGAGCGGCGCGTTATCATATCCGGGTCGAGACGAATCACGAGGGCATTCGCGGAGCATGACGGGGCCCACGGCTTTCCGAAAAGTGCTTACGGGCCCCGTGAGTCCATCCGGATCAAAAGCTGTGCTCGTAAACGCGGGAATTTCGAGGTTTTCCCAAAAACGTTTGTTTTTGCTCACTTGTTCGTTCCCGAGCAATATCCCGTTAATTATCCGGTAATTGCGCGACGGGTCGTCAAAAACCGGAAATAGAAGTCCCAAAACATTTCTTGAGAAGAGGAAGGGCTTTGGTTCAAATACATTTGCAATGCGCAAAATGACGGGTGCGATCATACCAGCACTAATGCACCGGATCCCATCAGAACTCCGAAGTTAAGCGTGCTTGGGCGAGAGTAGTACTAGGATGGGTGACCTCCTGGGAAGTCCTCGTGTTGCACCCCTCTTTTTCGTTTTTCTTTTTATTTAACGATCGCCTTTTTGCGGGGTCGAGATTTTGTCGAGCGGCGCGTTATCATATCCGGGTCGAGACGAATCACGAGGGCATTCGCGGAGCATGACGGGGCCCACGGCTTTCCGAAAAGTGCTTACGGGCCCCGTGAGTCCATCCGGATCAAAAGCTGTGCTCGTAAACGCGGGAATTTCGAGGTTTTGCGAGAAACGTTTGTTTTTGCTCACTTGTTCGTTCCCGAGCAATATCCCGTTAATTATCCGGTAATTGCGCGACGGGTCGTCAAAAACCGGAAATAGAAGTCCCAAAACATTTCTTGAGAAGAGGAAGGGCTTTGGTTCAAATACATTTGCAATGCGCAAAATGACGGGTGCGATCATACCAGCACTAATGCACCGGATCCCATCAGAACTCCGAAGTTAAGCGTGCTTGGGCGAGAGTAGTACTAGGATGGGTGACCTCCTGGGAAGTCCTCGTGTTGCACCCCTCTTTTTCGTTTTTCTTTTTATTTAACGATCGCCTTTTTGCGGGGTCGAGATTTTGTCGAGCGGCGCGTTATCATATCCGGGTCGAGACGAATCACGAGGGCATTCGCGGAGCATGACGGGGCCCACGGCTTTCCGAAAAGTGCTTACGGAAATAGATGTCCCAAAACATTTCTTGAGAAGAGGAAGGGCTTTGGTTCAAATACATTTGCAATGCGCAAAATGACGGGTACGATCATACCAGCACTAATGCACCGGATCCCATCAGAACTCCGAAGTTAAGCGTGCTTGGGCGAGAGTAGTACTAGGATGGGTGACCTCCTGGGAAGTCCTCGTGTTGCACCCCTCTTTTTCGTTTTTCTTTTTATTTAACGATCGCCTTTTTGCGGGGTCGAGATTTTGTCGAGCGGCGCGTTATCATATCCGGGTCGAGACGAATCACGAGGGCATTCGCGGAGCATGACGGGGCCCACGGCTTTCCGAAAAGTGCTTACGGGCCCCGTGAGTCCATCCGGATCAAAAGCTGTGCTCGTAAACGCGGGAATTTCGAGGTTTTGCCAGAAACGTTTGTTTTTGCTCACTTGTTCGTTCCCGAGCAATATCCCGTTAATTATCCGGTAATTGCGCGACGGGTCGTCAAAAACCGGAAATAGAAGTCCCAAAACATTTCTTGAGAAGAGGAAGGGCTTTGGTTCAAATACATTTGCAATGCGCAAAATGACGGGTGCGATCATACCAGCACTAATGCACCGGATCCCATCAGAACTCCGAAGTTAAGCGTGCTTGGGCGAGAGTAGTACTAGGATGGGTGACCTCCTGGGAAGTCCTCGTGTTGCACCCCTCTTTTTCGTTTTTCTTTTTATTTAACGATCGCCTTTTTGCGGGGTCGAGATTTTGTCGAGCGGCGCGTTATCATATCCGGGTCGAGACGAATCACGAGGGCATTCGCGGAGCATGACGGGGCCCACGGCTTTCCGAAAAGTGCTTACGGGCCCCGTGAGTCCATCCGGATCAAAAGCTGTGCTCGTAAACGCGGGAATTTCGAGGTTTTGCGAGAAACGTTTGTTTTTGCTCACTTGTTCGTTCCCGAGCAATATCCCGTTAATTATCCGGTAATTGCGCGACGGGTCGTCAAAAACCGGAAATAGAAGTCCCAAAACATTTCTTGAGAAGAGGAAGGGCTTTGGTTCAAATACATTTGCAATGCGCAAAATGACGGGTGCGATCATACCAGCACTAATGCACCGGATCCCATCAGAACTCCGAAGTTAAGCGTGCTTGGGCGAGAGTAGTACTAGGATGGGTGACCTCCTGGGAAGTCCTCGTGTTGCACCCCTCTTTTTCGTTTTTCTTTTTATTTAACGATCGCCTTTTTGCGGGGTCGAGATTTTGTCGAGCGGCGCGTTATCATATCCGGGTCGAGACGAATCACGAGGGCATTCGCGGAGCATGACGGGGCCCACGGCTTTCCGAAAAGTGCTTACGGGCCCCGTGAGTCCATCCGGATCAAAAGCTGTGCTCGTAAACGCGGGAATTTCGAGGTTTTGCGAGAAACGTTTGTTTTTGCTCACTTGTTCGTTCCCGAGCAATATCCCGTTAATTATCCGGTAATTGCGCGACGGGTCGTCAAAAACCGGAAATATAAGTCCCAAAACATTTCTTGAGAAGAGGAAGGGCTTTGGTTCAAATACATTTGCAATGCGCAAAATGACGGGTGCGATCATACCAGCACTAATGCACCGGATCCCATCAGAACTCCGAAGTTAAGCGTGCTTGGGCGAGAGTAGTACTAGGATGGGTGACCTCCTGGGAAGTCCTCGTGTTGCACCCCTCTTTTTCGTTTTTCTTTTTATTTAACGATCGCCTTTTTGCGGGGTCGAGATTTTGTCGAGCGGCGCGTTATCATATCCGGGTCGAGACGAATCACGAGGGCATTCGCGGAGCATGACGTGGCCCACGGCTTTCCGAAAAGTGCTTACGGGCCCCGTGAGTCCATCCGGATCAAAAGCTGTGCTCGTAAACGCGGGAATTTCGAGGTTTTGCGAGAAACGTTTGTTTTTGCTCACTTGTTTGTTCCCGAGCAATATCCCGTTAATTATCCGGTAATTGCGCGACGGGTCGTCAAAAACCGGAAATAGAAGTCCCAAAACATTTCTTGAGAAGAGGAAGGGCTTTGGTTCAAATACATTTGCAATGCGCAAAATGACGGGTGCGATCATACCAGCAGTAATGCACCGGATCCCATCAGAACTCCGAAGTTAAGCGTGCTTGGGCGAGAGTAGTACTAGGATGGGTGACCTCCTGGGAAGTCCTCGTGTTGCACCCCTCTTTTTCGTTTTTCTTTTTATTTAACGATCGCCTTTTTGCGGGGTCGAGATTTTGTCGAGCGGCGCGTTATCATATCCGGGTCGAGACGACTCACGAGGGCATTCGCGGAGCATGACGGGGCCCACGGCTTTCCGAAAAGTGCTTACGGGCCCCGTGAGTCCATCCGGATCAAAAGCTGTGCTCGTAAACGCGGGAATTTCGAGGTTTTGCCAGAAACGTTTGTTTTTGCTCACTTGTTCGTTCCCGAGCAATATCCCGTTAATTATCCGGTAATTGCGCGACGGGTCGTCAAAAACCGGAAATAGAAGTCCCAAAACATTTCTTGAGAAGAGGAAGGGCTTTGGTTCAAATACATTTGCAATGCGCAAAATGACGGGTGCGATCATACCAGCACTAATGCACCGGATCCCATCAGAACTCCGAAGTTAAGCGTGCTTGGGCGAGAGTAGTACTAGGATGGGTGACCTCCTGGGAAGTCCTCGTGTTGCACCCCTCTTTTTCGTTTTTCTTTTTATTTAACGATCGCCTTTTTGCGGGGTCGAGATTTTGTCGAGCGGCGCGTTATCATATCCGGGTCGAGACGAATCACGAGGGCATTCGCGGAGCATGACGGGGCCCACGGCTTTCCGAAAAGTGCTTACGGGCCCCGTGAGTCCATCCGGATCAAAAGCTGTGCTCGTAAACGCGGGAATTTAGAGGTTTTGCGAGAAACGCTTGTTTTTGCTCACTTGTTTGTTCCCGAGCAATATCCCGTTAATTATCCGGTAATTGCGCGACGGGTCGTCAAAAACCGGAAATAGAAGTCCCAAAACATTTCTTGAGAAGAGGAAGGGCTTTGGTTCAAATACATTTGCAATGCGCAAAATGACGGGTGCGATCATACCAGCACTAATGCACCGGATCCCATCAGAACTCCGAAGTTAAGCGTGCTTGGGCGAGAGTAGTACTAGGATGGGTGACCTCCTGGGAAGTCCTCGTGTTGCACCCCTCTTTTTCGTTTTTCTTTTTATTTAACGATCGCCTTTTTGCGGGGTCGAGATTTTGTCAAGCGACGCGTTATCATATCCGGGTCGAGACAAATCACGAGGGCATTCGCGGAGCATGATGGGGCCCACGTCTTTCCGAAAAGTGGTTACGGGCCCCGTGAGTCCATCCGGATCAAAAGCTATGCTCGTAAACGCGGGAATTTCGAGGTTTTCCCAAAAACGTTTGTTTTTGCTCACTTGTTCCTTCCCGAGCAATATCCCGTTAATTATCCGGTAATTGCTCGACGGGTCGTCAAAAACCGGAAATATAAGTCCCAAAACATTTCTTGAGAAGAGGAAGGGCTTGGGTTCAAATACATTTGCAAGGCGCCAAATGACGGGTGCGATCATACCAGCACTAATGCACCGGATCCCATCAGAACTCCGAAGTTAAGCGTGCTTGGGCGAGAGTAGTACTAGGATGGGTGACCTCCTGGGAAGTCCTCGTGTTGCACCCCTCTTTTTCGTTTTTCTTTTTATTTAACGATCGCCTTTTTGCGGGGTCGAGATTTTGTCGAGCGGCGCGTTATCATATCCGGGTCGAGACGAATCACGAGGGCATTCGCGGAGCATGACGGGGCCCACGTCTTTCCGAAAAGTGCTTACGGACCCCGTGAGTCCATCCGGATCAAAAGCTATGCTCGTAAACGCGGGAATTTCGAGGTTTTCCCAAAAACGTTTGTTTTTGCTCACTTGTTCGTTCCCGAGCAATATGCCGTTAATTATCCGATAATTGCGCGACGGATCGTCAAAAGCCGCAAATAGAAGTCCCAAAACATTTCTTGAGAAGAGGAAGGGCTTTGGTTCAAATACATTTGCAATGCGCAAAATGACGGGTGCGATCATACCAGCACTAATACACCGGATCCCATCAGAACTCTGAAGTTAAGCGTGCTTGGGCGAGAGTAGTACTTGTATGGGTGACCTCCTGGGATGTCCTCGTGTTGTACCCCTCTTTTTCGTTTTTTTTTTATTTAACGATTGCCTTTTTGCAGGGTCGAGATTTTGTCGAGCGGCGCGTTATCACATCCGGGTCGAGACGAATCACGAGGGCATTCGCGGAGCATGACGGGGCCCACGTCTTTCCGAAAAGTGCTTACGGGCCCCGTGAGTCCATCCGGATCAAAAGCTGTGTTCGTAAACGCGGGAATTTCGAGGTTTTCCCAGAAACGTTTGTTTTTGCTCACTTGTTCCTTCCCGAGCAATATCCCGTTAATTATCCGGTATTTGCTCGACGGGTCGTCAAAAACCGGAAATATAAGTCCCAAAACATTTCTTGAGAAGAGGAAGGGCTTGGGTTCAAATACATTTGCAAGGCGCCAAATGACGGGTGCGATCATACCAGCACTAATGCACCGGATCCCATCAGAACTCCGAAGTTAAGCGTGCTTGGGCGAGAGTAGTACTAGGATGGGTGACCTCCTGGGAAGTCCTCGTGTTGCACCCCTCTTTTTCGTTTTTCTTTTTATTTAACGATCGCCTTTTTGCGGGGTCGAGATTTTGTCGAGCGGCGCGTTATCATATCCGGGTCGAGACGAATCACGAGGGCATTCGAGGAGCATGACGGGGCCCACGTCTTTCCGAAAAGTGCTTACGGACCCCGTGAGTCCATCCGGATCAAAAGCTATGCTCGTAAACGCGGGAATTTCGAGGTTTTCCCAAAAACGTTTGTTTTTGCTCACTTGTTCGTTCCCGAGCAATATGCCGTTAATTATCCGATAATTGCACGACGGATCGTCAAAAGCCGCAAATAGAAGTCCCAAAACATTTCTTGAGAAGAGGAAGGGCTTTGGTTCAAATACATTTGCAATGCGCAAAATGACGGGTGCGATCATACCAGCACTAATGCACCGGATCCCATCAGAACTCCGAAGTTAAGCGTGCTTGGGCGAGAGTAGTACTTGTATGGGTGACCTCCTGGGATGTCCTCGTGTTGTACCCCTCTTTTTCGTTTTTTTTTTATTTAACGATTGCCTTTTTGCAGGGTCGAGATTTTGTCGAGCGGCGCGTTATCACATCCGGGTCGAGACGAATCACGAGGGCATTCGCGGAGCATGACGGGGCCCACGTCTTTCCGAAAAGTGCTTACGGGCCCCGTGAGTCCATCCGGATCAAAAGCTGTGCTCGTAAACGCGGGAATTTAGAGGTTTTGCGAGAAACGTTTGTTTTTGCTCACTTGTTTGTTCCCGAGCAATATCCCGTTAATTATCCGGTAATTGCGCGACGGGTCGTCAAAAACTGGAAATAGATGTCCCAAAACATTTCTTGAGAAGAGGAAGGGCTTTGGTTCAAATACATTTGCAATGCGCAAAATGACGGGTGCGATCATACCAGCAGTAATGCACCGGATCCCATCAGAACTCCGAAGTTAAGCGTGCTATGGCGAGAGTAGTACTAGGATGGGTGACCTCCTGGGAAGTCCTCTTGTTGCACCCCTCTTTTTCGTTTTTCTTTTTATTTAACGATCGCCTTTTTGCGGGGTCGAGATTTTGTCGAACGGCGCGTTATCATATCCGGGTCGAGACGAATCACGAGGGCATTCGCGGAGCATGACGGGGCCCACGGCTTTCCGAAAATTGCTTACGGGCCCCGTGAGTCCCTCCGGATCAAAAGTTGTGCTCGTAAACGCGGGAATTTCGAGGTTTTGCGAGAAACGTTTGTTTTTGCTCACTTGTTCTTTCCCGAGCAATATCCCGTTAATTATCCGGTAATTGCGCGACGGGTCGTCAAAAACCGGAAATAGATGTCCCAAAACATTTCTTGAGAAGAGGAAGGGCTTTGGTTCAAATACATTTGCAATGCGCAAAATGACGGGTGCGATCATACCAGCACTAATGCACCGGATCCCATCAGAACTCCGAAGTTAAGCGTGCTTGGGCGAGAGTAGTACTAGGATGGGTGACCTCCTGGAAAGTCCTCGTGTTGCACCCCTCTTTTTCGTTTTTCTTTTTATTTAACGATTGCCTTTTTGTGGGGTCGAGATTTTGTCGAGCGGCGCGTTATCATATCCGGGTCGAAACGAATCACGAGGGCATTCGCGGAGCATGACGGGGCCCACGGCTTTCCGAAAAGTGCTTACGGGCCCCGTGAGTCCATCCGGATCAAAAGCTGTGCTCGTAAACGCGGGAATTTCGAGGTTTTGCGAGAAACGTTTGTTTTTGCTCACTTGTTCGTTCCCGAGCAATATCCCGTTAATTATCCGGTAATTGCGCGACGGGTCGTCAAAAACCGGAAATAGATGTCCCAAAACATTTCTTGAGAAGAGGAAGGGCTTTGGTTCAAATACATTTGCAATGCGCAAAATGACGGGTGCGATCATACCAGCACTAATGCACCGGATCCCATCAGAACTCCGAAGTTAAGCGTGCTTGGGCGAGAGTAGTACTAGGATGGGTGACCTCCTGGGAAGTCCTCGTGTTGCACCCCTCTTTTTCGTTTTTCTTTTTATTTAACGATCGCCTTTTTGCGGGGTCGAGATTTTGTCGAACGGCGCGTTATCATATCCGGGTCGAGACGAATCACGAGGGCATTCGCGGAGCATGACGGGGCCCACGGCTTTCCGAAAATTGCTTACGGGCCCCGTGAGTCCCTCCGGATCAAAAGTTGTGCTCGTAAACGCGGGAATTTCGAGGTTTTGCGAGAAACGTTTGTTTTTGCTCACTTGTTCGTTCCCGAGCAATATCCCGTTAATTATCCGGTAATTGCGCGACGGGTTGTCAAAAACCGGAAATAAAAGTCCCAAAACATTTCTTGAGAAGAGGAAGGGCTTTGGTTCAAATACATTTGCAATGCGCAAAATGACGGGTGCGATCATACCAGCAGTAATGCACCGGATCCCATCAGAACTCCGAAGTTAAGCGTGCTATGGCGAGAGTAGTACTAGGATGGGTGACCTCCTGAGAAGTCCTCTTGTTGCACCCCTCTTTTTCGTTTTTCTTTTTATTTAATGATCGCCTTTTTGCGGGGTCGAGATTTTGTCGAGCGGCGCGTTATCATATCCGGGTCGAGACGAATCACGAGGGCATTCGCGGAGCATGACAGGGCCCACGGCTTTCCGAAAAGTGCTTACGGGCCCCGTGAGTCCATCCGGATCAAAAGCTGTGCTCGTAAACGCGGGAATTTCGAGGTTTTGCCAGAAACGTTTGTTTTTGCTCACTTGTTCGTTCCGGAGCAATATCCCGTTAATTATCCGGTAATTGCGCGACGGGTCGTTAAAAACCGGAAATATAAGTCCCAAAACATTTCTTGAGAAGAGGAAGGGCTTTGGTTCAAATACATTTGCAATGCGCAAAATGATCGGTGCGATCATACCATCAGTAATGCACCGGATCCCATCAGAACTCCGAAGTTAAGCGTGCTTGGGCGAGAGTAGTACTAGGATGGGTGACCTCCTGGGAAGTCCTCTTGTTGCACCCCTCTTTTTCGTTTTTCTTTTTATTTAACGATCGCTTTTTTGCGGGGTCGAGATTTTGTCGAGCGGCGCGTTATCATATCCGGGTCGAGACGAATCAAGAGGGCATTCGCGGAGCATGACGTGGCCCACGGCTTTCCGAAAAGTGCTTACGGGCCCCGTGAGTCCATCCGGATCAAAAGCTGTGCTCGTAAACGCGGGAATTTAGAGGTTTTGCGAGAAACGTTTGTTTTTGCTCACTTGTTTGTTCCCGAGCAATATCCCGTTAATTATCCGGTAATTGCGCGACGGGTCGTCAAAAACCGGAAATAGATGTCCCAAAACATTTCTTGAGAAGAGGAAGGGCTTTGGTTCAAATACATTTGCAATGCGTAAAATGACGGGTGCGATCATACCAGCACTAATGCACCGGATCCCATCAGAACTCCGAAGTTAAGCGTGCTATGGCGAGAGTAGTACTAGGATGGGTGACCTCCTGGGAAGTCCTCTTGTTGCACCCCTCTTTTTCGTTTTTCTTTTTATTTAACGATCGCCTTTTTGCGGGGTCGAGATTTTGTCGAGCGGCGCGTTATCATATCCGGGTCGAGACGACTCACGAGGGCATTCGCGGAGCATGACGGGGCCCACGGCTTTTCGAAAAGTGCTTACGGGCCCCGTGAGTCCATCCGGATCAAAAGCTGTGCTCGTAAACGCGGGAATTTCGAGCTTTTCCCAGAAACGTTTGTTTTTGCTCACTTGTTCGTTCCCGAGCAATATCCCGTTAATTATCCGGTAATTGCCCGACGGATCGTCAAAAACCGGAAATAGAAGTCCCAAAACATTTCTTGAGAAGAGGAAGGGCTTTGGTTCAAATACATTTGCAATGCGCAAAATGACGGGTGCGATCATACCAGCACTAATGCACCGGATCCCATCAGAACTCCGAAGTTAAGCGTGCTTGGGCGAGAGTAGTACTAGGATGGGTGACCTCCTGGGAAGTCCTCGTGTTGCACCCCTCTTTTTCGTTTTTCTTTTTATTTAACGATCGCCTTTTTGCGGGGTCGAGATTTTGTCGAGCGGCGCGTTATCATATCCGGGTCGAGACGATTCACGAGGGCATTAGCGGAGCATGACGGGGCCCACGGCTTTTCGAAAAGTGCTTACGGGCCCCGTGAGTCCATCCGGATCAAAAGCTGTGCTCGTAAACGCGGGAATTTCGAGGTTTTTCGAGAAACGTTTGTTTTTGCTCACTTGTTCGTTCCCGAGCAATATCCCGTTAATTATCCGGTAATTGCGCGACGGGTCGTCAAAAACCGGAAATAGAAGTTCCAAAACATTTCTTGAGAAGAGGAAGGGCTTTGGTTCAAATACATTTGCAAGGCGCAAAATGACGGGTGCGATAATACCAGCACTAATGCACCGGATCCCATCAGAACTCCGAAGTTAAGCGTGCTTGGGCGAGAGTAGTACTAGGATGGGTGACCTCCTAGGAAGTCCTCGTGTTGCACCCCTCTTTTTCGTTTTTCTTTTTATTTAACCATCGCCTTTTTGCGGGGTCGAGATTTTGTCGAGCGGCGCGTTATCATATCTGGGTCGAGACGAATCACGAGGGCATTCGCGGAGCATGACGGGGCCCACGTCTTTCCGAAAAGTGCTTACGGGCCCCGTGAGTCCATCCGGATCAAAAGCTGTGCTCGTAAACGCGGGAATTTCGAGGTTTTCCCAAAAACGTTTGTTTTTGCTCACTTGTTCGTTCTCGAGCAATATCCTGTTAATTATCCGGTAATTGCGCGTCGGGTCGTCAAAAACCGGAAATAGAAGTCCCAAAACATTTCTTGAGAAGAGGAAGGGCTTTGGTTCAAATACATTTGCGATGCGCAAAATGACGGGTGCGATCATACCAGCACTAATGCACCAGATCCCATCAGAACTGCGAAGTTAAGCGTGCTTGGGCGAGAGTAGTACTACGATGGTTGACCTCATGGGAAGTCCTCGTGTTGCACCCCTTTTTTTCGTTTTTCTTTTTATTTAACGATCGCCTTTTTGCGGGGTCGAGATTTTGTCGAGCGGCGTGTTATCATATCCGGGTCGAGACGAATCACGAGGGCATTCGCGGAGCATGACGGGGCCCACGTCTTTCCGAAAAGTGCTTACGGGCCCCGTGAGTCCATCCGGATCAAAAGCTTTGCTCGTAATCGCGGGAATTTCGAGGTTATCCCAGAAACGTTTGTTTTTGCTCACTTGTTCGTTCCCGAGCAATATCCCGTTAATTATCCGGTAATTGCGTGACGGGTCGTCAAAAACCGGAAATAGAAGTCCCAAAACATTTCTTGAGAAGAGGAAGGGCTTTGGTTCAAATACATTTACAATGCGCAAAATGACGGGTGCGATCATACCAGCACTAATGCACCGGATCCCATCAGAACTCCGAAGTTAAGCGTGCTTTGGCGAGTGTAGTACTAGGATGGGTGACCTCCTGGGAAGTCCTCGTGTTGCACCCATTTTTTTTAGTTTTTCTTTTTATTTAACGATCGCCTTTTTTTCGGGGTTGAGATTTTTTCGAACGGCGCGTTATCATATCCGGGTCGAGACGAATCATGAGGGCATTCGCGGAGCATGACGGGGCCCACGGCTTTTCGAAAAGTGCTTATGGGCCCCGTGAGTCCATCCGGATCAAAAGCTGTGATCGTAAACGCGGGAATTTCGAGGTTTTGCCAGAAACGCTTGTTTTTGCTCACTTGTTCGTTTCCGAGCAATATCCCGTTAGTTATCCGGTAATTGCGCGACGGGTCGTCCAAAACCGGAAATAGAAGTCCCAAAACATCTCTTGAGAAGAGGAAGGGCTTTGGTTCAAATACATTTGCAATGCGCAAAGTGACGGGTGCGATCATACCAGCACTAATGCACCGGATCCCATCAGAACTCCGAAGTTAAGCGTGCTTGGGCGAGAGTAGTACTAAGATGAGTGACCTCGTGGGAAGTCCTCGTGTTGCACCTCTCTTTTTCGTTTTTATTTTTGTTTAACGATCGCCTTTTTGGGGGGTCGAGATTTTGTCGAGCGGCGCGTTATCATGGCCGGGTCGAGACGAATGACGAGGGCATTCCCGGAGCATGACGTCGCCCACGGCTTTCCGAAAAGTGCTTACAGGCCCCGTGAGTCCATCCGGATTAAAAGTTTTGCTCGTAAACGCGGGAATTTCGAGGTTTGTCGAGAAACGTTTGTTTTTGCCCACTTGTTCGTTCCCAAGCAATATCCCGTTAATTATCCGGTAATTGCGCGACGGATCGTCAAAAACCGGAAATAGAAGTCCCAAAACATTTCTTGAGAAGAGGAAGGGCTTTGGTTCAAATACATTTGCAATGCGCAAAATGACGGGTGCGATCATACCAACACTAATGCACCGGATCCCCTCAGAACTCCGAAGTTAAGCGTGCTTGGGCGAGAGTAGTACTAGGATGGGTGACCTCCTGGGAAGTCCTCGTGTTGCACCCCTCTTTTTCGTTTTTCTTTTTATTTAACGATCGCCTTTTTGCGGGGTCGAGATTTTGTCGAGCGGCGCGTTATCATATCCGGGTCGAGACGAATCACGAGGGCATTCGCGGAGCATGACGGGGCCCACGTCTTTCCGAAAAGTGCTTACGGGCCCCGTGAGTTCATCCGGATCAAAAGCTGTGCTCGTAAACGCGGGAATTTCGAGGTTTTTCCAGAAACGTTTGTTTTTGCTCACTTGTTCGTTCCCGAGCAATATCCCGTTAATTATCCGGTAATTGCGCGACGGGTAGTCAAAAACCGGAAATAGAAGTTCCAAAACATCTCTTGAGAAGAGGAAGGGCTTTGGTTCAAATACATTTGCAAGGCGCAAAATGACGGGTGCGATCATACCAGCACTAATGCACCGGATCCCATCAGAACTCCGAAGTTAAGCGTGCTTGGGCGAGAATAGTACTAGGATGGGTGACCTCCTGGGAAGTCCTCGTGTTGCACCCCTCTTTTTCATTTTTCTTTTTATTTAACGATCGCCTTTTTGCGGGGTCGAGATTTTGTCGAGCGGCGCGTTATCATATCAGGGTCGAGACGAATCACGAGGGCATTCGCGGAGCATGACGGGGCCCACGTCTTTCCGAAAAGTGCTTACAGGCCCCGTGAGTCCATCCGGATCAAAAGCTGTGCTCGTAAACGCGGGAATTTCGAGGTTTTCCCAAAAACGTTTGTTTTTGCTCACTTGTTCGTTCCCGAGCAATATCCCGTTAATTATTCGGTAATTGCGCGACGGGTCGTCAAAAATGGGAAATAGAAGTCCCAAAACATTTCTTGAGAAGAGTAAGGGCTTTGGTTCAAATACATTTGCAATGCGCAAAATGACGGGTGCGATCATACGAGCACTAATGCACCGGATCCCATCAGAACTCCGAAGTTAAGCGTGCTTGGGCGAGAGTAGTACTAGGATGGGTGACCTCCTGGGAAGTCCTCGTGTTGCACCCCTCTTTTTCTTTTTTCTTTTTATTTAACGATCGCCTTTTTGCGGGGTCGAGATTTTGTCAAGCGACGCGTTATCATATCCGGGTCGAGACGAATCACGAGGGCATTCGCGGAGCATGATGGGGCCCACGTCTTTCCGAAAAGTGGTTACGGGCCCCGTGAGTCCATCCGGATCAAAAGCTATGCTCGTAAACGCGGGAATTTCGAGGTTTGCCCAAAAACGTTTGTTTTTGCTCACTTGTTCCTTCCCGAGCAATATCCCGTTAATTATCCGGTAATTGCTCGACGGGTCGTCGAAAACCGGAAATATAAATCCCAAAACATTTCTTGAGAAGAGGAAGGGCTTGGGTTCAAATACATTTGCAAGGCGCCAAATGACGGGTGCGATCATACCAGCACTAATGCACCGGATCCCATCAGAACTCCGAAGTTAAGCGTGCTTGGGCGAGAGTAGTACTAGGATGGGTGACCTCCTGGGAAGTCCTCGTGTGGCACCCCTCTTTTTCGTTTTTTTTTATTTAACGATCGCCTTTTTGCGGGGTCGAGATTTTGTCGAGCGGCGCGTTATCATATCCGGGTCGAGACGAATCACGAGGGCATTCGCGGAGCATGACGGGGCCCACGTCTTTCCGAAAAGTGCTTACGGACCCCGTGAGTCCATCCGGATCAAAAGCTATGCTCGTAAACGCGGGAATTTCGAGGTTTTCCCAAAAACGTTTGTTTTTGCTCACTTGTTCGTTCCCGAGCAATATGCCGTTAATTATCCGATAATTGCGCGACGGATCGTCAAAAGCCGCAAATAGAAGTCCCAAAACATTTCTTGAGAAGAGGAAGGGCTTTGGTTCAAATACATTTGCAATGCGCAAAATGACGGGTGCGATCATACCAGCACTAATACACCGGATCCCATCAGAACTCTGAAGTTAAGCGTGCTTGGGCGAGAGTAGTACTTGTATGGGTGACCTCCTGGGATGTCCTCGTGTTGCACCCCTCTTTTTTGTTTTTTTTTTATTTAACGATTGCCTTTTTGCAGGGTCGAGATTTTGTCGAGCGGCGCGTTATCACATCCGGGTCGAGACGAATCACGAGGGCATTCGCGGAGCATGACGGGGCCCACGTCTTTCCGAAAAGTGCTTACGGGCCCCGTGAGTCCATCCGGATCAAAAGCTGTGTTCGTAAACGCGGGAATTTCGAGGTTTTCCCAGAATCGTTTGTTTTTGCTCACTTGTTCCTTCCCGAGCAATATCCCGTTAATTATCCGGTATTTGCTCGACGGGTCGTCAAAAACCGGAAATATAAGTCCCAAAACATTTCTTGAGAAGAGGAAGGGCTTGGGTTCAAATACATTTGCAAGGCGCCAAATGACGGGTGCGATCATACCAGCACTAATGCACCGGATCCCATCAGAACTCCGAAGTTAAGCGTGCTTGGGCGAGAGTAGTACTAGGATGGGTGACCTCCTGGGAAGTCCTCGTGTGGCACCCCTCTTTTTCGTTTTTTTTTATTTAACGATCGCCTTTTTGCGGGGTCGAGATTTTGTCGAGCGGCGCGTTATCATATCCGGGTCGAGACGAATCACGAGGGCATTCGCGGAGCATGACGGGGCCCACGTCTTTCCGAAAAGTGCTTACGGACCCCGTGAGTCCATCCGGATCAAAAGCTATGCTCGTAAACGCGGGAATTTCGAGGTTTTCCCAAAAACGTTTGTTTTTGCTCACTTGTTCGTTCCCGAGCAATATGCCGTTAATTATCCGATAATTGCGCGACGGATCGTCAAAAGCCGCAAATAGAAGTCCCAAAACATTTCTTGAGAAGAGGAAGGGCTTTGGTTCAAATACATTTGCAATGCGCAAAATGACGGGTGCGATCATACCAGCACTAATACACCGGATCCCATCAGAACTCTGAAGTTAAGCGTGCTTGGGCGAGAGTAGTACTTGTATGGGTGACCTCCTGGGATGTCCTCGTGTTGCACCCCTCTTTTTCGTTTTTTTTTTATTTAACGATTGCCTTTTTGCAGGGTCGAGATTTTGTCGAGCGGCGGGTTATCACATCCGGGTCGAGACGAATCACGAGGGCATTCGCGGAGCATGACGGGGCCCACGTCTTTCCGAAAAGTGCTTACGGGCCCCGTGAGTCCATCCGGATCAAAAGCTGTGTTCGTAAACGCGGGAATTTCGAGGTTTTCCCAGAATCGTTTGTTTTTGCTCACTTGTTCCTTCCCGAGCAATATCCCGTTAATTATCCGGTATTTGCTCGACGGGTCGTCAAAAACCGGAAATATAAGTCCCAAAACATTTCTTGAGAAGAGGAAGGGCTTGGGTTCAAATACATTTGCAAGGCGCCAAATGACGGGTGCGATCATACCAGCACTAATGCACCGGATCCCATCAGAACTCCGAAGTTAAGCGTGCTTGGGCGAGAGTAGTACTAGGATGGGTGACCTCCTGGGAAGTCCTCGTGTTGCACCCCTCTTTTTCGTTTTTCTTTTTATTTAACGATCGCCTTTTTGCGGGGTCGAGATTTTGTCGAGCGGCGCGTTATCATATCCGGGTCGAGACGAATCACGAGGGCATTCGCGGAGCATGACGGGGCCCACGTCTTTCCGAAAAGTGCTTACGGACCCCGTGAGTCCATCCGGATTAAAAGCTATGCTCGTAAACGCGGGAATTTCGAGGTTTTCCCAAAAACGTTTGTTTTTGCTCACTTGTTCGTTCCCGAGCAATATGCCGTTAATTATCCGATAATTGCACGACGGATCGTCAAAAGCCGCAAATAGAAGTCCCAAAACATTTCTTGAGAAGAGGAAGGGCTTTGGTTCAAATACATTTGCAACGCGCAAAATGACGGGTGCGATCATACCAGCACTAATGCACCGGATCCCATCAGAACTCCGAAGTTAAGCGTGCTTGGGCGAGAGTAGTACTTGTATGGGTGACCTCCTGGGATGTCCTCGTGTTGTACCCCTCTTTTTCGTTTTTTTTTTATTTAACGATTGCCTTTTTGCAGGGTCGAGATTTTGTCGAGCGGCGCGTTATCACATCCGGGTCGAGACGAATCACGAGGGCATTCGCGGAGCATGACGGGGCCCACGTCTTTCCGAAAAGTGCTTACTGGCCCCGTGAGTCCATCCGGATCAAAAGCTGTGTTCGTAAACGCGGGAATTTCGAGGTTTTCCCAGAAACGTTTGTTTTTGCTCACTTGTTCCTTCCCGAGCAATATCCCGTTAATTATCCGGTAATTGCTCGACGGGTCGTCAAAAACCGGAAATATAAGTCCCAAAACATTTCTTGAGAAGAGGAAGGGCTTGGGTTCAAATACATTTGCAAGGCGCCAAATGACGGGTGCGATCATACCAGCACTAATGCACCGGATCCCATCAGAACTCCGAAGTTAAGCGTGCTTGGGCGAGAGTAGTACTAGGATGGGTGACCTCCTGGGAAGTCCTCGTGTTGCACCCCTCTTTTTCGTTTTTCTTTTTATTTAACGATCGCCTTTTTGCGGGGTCGAGATTTTGTCGAGCGGCGCGTTATCATATCCGGGTCGAGACGAATCACGAGGGCATTCGCGGAGCATGACGGGGCCCACGTCTTTCCGAAAAGTGCTTACGGGCCCCGTGAGTCCATCCGGATCAAAAGCTGTGTTCGTAAACGCGGGAATTTCGAGGTTTTCCCAGAAACGTTTGTTTTTGCTCACTTGTTCGTTTCCGAGCAATATCCCGTTAGTTATCCGGTAATTGCGCGACGGGTCGTCCAAAACCGGAAATAGAAGTCCCAAAACATCTCTTGAGAAGAGGAAGGGCTTTGGTTCAAATACATTTGCAATGCGCAAAGTGACGGGTGCGATCATACCAGCACTAATGCACCGGATCCCATCAGAACTCCGAAGTTAAGCGTGCTTGGGCGAGAGTAGTACTAAGATGAGTGACCTCGTGGGAAGTCCTCGTGTTGCACCTCTCTTTTTCGTTTTTCTTTTTGTTTAACGATCGCCTTTTTGCGGGGTCGAGATTTTGTCGAGCGGCGCGTTATCATGGCCGGGTCGAGACGAATGACGAGGGCATTCCCGGAGCATGACGGGGCCCACGGCTTTTCGAAAAGTGCTTACAGGCCCCGTGAGTCCATCCGGATTAAAAGTTTTGCTCGTAAACGCGGGAATTTCGAGGTTTGTCGAGAAACGTTTGTTTTTGCTTACTTGTTCGTTCCCGAGTAATATCCCGTTAATTATCCGGTAATTGCGCGACGGATCGTCAAAAACCGGAAATAGAAGTCCCAAAACATTTCTTGAGAAGAGGAAGGGCTTTGGTTCAAATACATTTGCAATGCGCAAAATGACGGGTGCGATCATACCAACACTAATGCACCGGATCCCATCAGAACTCCGAAGTTAAGCGTGCTTAGGCGAGAGTAGTACTAGGATGGGTGACCTCCTGGGAAGTCCTCGTGTTGCACCCCTCTTTTTCGTTTTTCTTTTTATTTAGCGATCGCCTTTTTGCGGGGTCGAGATTTTGTCGAGCAGCGCGTTATCATATCCGGGTCGAGACGAATCACAAGGGCATTCGCGGAGCATGACACGGCCCACGTCTTTCCGAAAAGTGCTTACGGGCCCCGTGAGTCCATCCGGATCAAAAGCTGTGCTCGTAAACGCGGGAATTTCGAGGTTTTTCCAGAAACGTTTCTTTTTGCTCACTTGTTCGTTTCCGAGCAATATCCCGTTAATTATCCGGTAATTGCGCGACGGGTCGTCAAAAACCGGAAATAGAAGTCCCAAAACATCTCTTGAGAAGAGGAAGGGCTTTGGTTCATATACATTTCCAAGGCGCAAAATGACGGGTGCGATCATACCGGCACTAATGCACCGGATCCCATCAGAACTCCGAAGTTAAGCGTGCTTGGGCGAGAGTAGTACTAGGATGGTTGACCTCGTGGGAAGTCCTCGTGTTGCACCCCTCTTTTTCATTTTTCTTTTTATTTAACGATCCCCTTTTTGCGGGGTCGAGATTTTGTCGAGCGGCGCGTTATCATATCCGGGTCGAGAAAAATCACGAGGGCATTCGCGGAGCATGACGGGGCCCACGTCTTTCCGAAAAGTGCTTACAGGCCCCGTGAGTCCATCCGGATCAAAAGCTGTGCTCGTAAACGCGGGAATTTCGAGATTTTCCCAAAAACGTTTGTTTTTGCTCACTTGTTCGTTCCCGAGCAATATCCCGTTAATTATCCGATAATTGCGCGACGGATCGTCAAAAATCGGAAATAGAAGTCCCAAAACATTTCTTGAGAAGAGGAAGGGTTTTGGTTCAAATACATTTGCAAAGCGCAAAATGACGGGTGCGATCATACCAGCACTAATGCACCGGATCCCATCAGAACTCCGAAGTTAAGCGTGCTTGGGCGAGAGTAGTGCTAGGATGGGTGACCTCCTGGGAAGTCCTCGTGTTGCACCCCTCTTTTTCGTTTTTCTTTTTATTTAACGATCGCCTTTTTGCGGGGTCGAGATTTTGTCGAGCGGCGCGTTATCATATCCGGGTCGAGACGAATCACGAGGGCATTCGCGGAGCATGACGGGGCCCACGGCTTTCCGAAAAGTGCTTACGGGCCCCGTGAGTCCATCCGGATCAAAAGCTGTGCTCGTAAATGCGGGAATTTCGAGGTTTTCCCAAAAACGTTTGTTTTTGCTCACTTGTTCGTTCCCGAGCAATATCCCGTTAATTATCCGGTAATTGCGCGACGGGTCGTCAAAAATGGGAAATAGAAGTCCCAAAACATTTCTTGAGAAGAGTAAGGGCTTTGGTTCAAATACATTTGCAAGGCGCAAAATGACGGGTGCGATCATACCAGCACTAATGCACCGGATCCCATCAGAACTCCGAAGTTAAGCGTGCTTGGGCGAGAGTAGTACTAGGATGGGTGACCTCCTGGGAAGTCCTCGTGTTGCACCCCTCTTTTTCATTTTTCTTTTTATTTAACGATCGCCTTTTTGCGGGGTCGAGATTTTGTCGAGCGGCGCGTTATCATATCCGGGTCGAGACGAATCACGAGGGCATTCGCGGAGCATGATGGGGCCCACGTCTTTCCGAAAAGTGCTTACGGGCCCCGTGAGTCCATCCGGATCAAAAACTGTGCTCGTAAACGCGGGAATTTCGAGGTTTTGCGAGAAACGTTTGTTTTTGCTCACTTGTTCGTTCCCGAGCGATATCCCGTTAATTATCCGGTAATTGCGCGACGGATCGTCAAAAACCAGAAATATAAGTCCCAAAACATTTCTTGAGAAGCGGAAGGGCTTTGGTTCAAATACATTTGCGATGCGCAAAATGACGGGTGCGATCATACCAGCAGTAATGCACCGGATCCCGTCAGAACTCCGAAGTTAAGCTTGCTTGGGCGAGAGTAGTACTAGGATGGGTGACCTCCTGGGAAGTCCTCGTGTTGCACCCCTCTTTTTCGTTTTTCTTTTTATTTAACCATCGCCTTTTTGCGGGGTCGAGATTTTGTCGAGCGGCACGTTATCATATCCGGGTCGAGACGAATCACGTGGGCATTCGCGGAGCATGACGGGGACCACGGCTTTCCGAAAAGTGCTTACTGTCCCCGTGAGTCCATCCGGATCAAAAGCTGTGCTCGTAAGCGCGGGAATTTCGAGGTTTTCCCAGAAACGTTTATTTTTGCGCACTTGTTCGTTCCCGAGCACTATCCCGTTAATTATCCGGTAATTGCGCGACGGGTCGTCAAATACCGGAAATAGAAGTCCCTAAACATTTCTTGAGAAGTGGAAGGGCTTTGGTTCAAATACATTTGCAAGGCGCAAAATGACGGGTGCAATCATACCATCACTAATGCACCGGATCCCATCAGAACTCCGAAGTTAAGCGTGCTTGGGCGAGAGTAGTACTAGGATGGGTGACCTCCTGGGAAGTCCTCGTGTTGCACCCCTCCTTTTCCTTTTTCTTTTTATTTAACGATCGCCTTTTTGCGGGGTCGAGATTTTGTCGAGCGCCGCGTTATCATATCCGGGTCGAGACGAATCACGAGGGCATTCGCGGAGCATGACGGGGCCCACGTCTTTTCGAAAAGTGCTTACGGGCCCCGTGAGTCCATCCGGATCAAAAGCTGTGCTCGTAAACGCGGGAATTTCAAGGTTTTCCCAAAAACGTTTGTTTTTGCTCACTTGTTCGTTCCCGAGCAATATCCCGTTAATTATCCGGTAATTGCGCGACGGATCGTCAAAAACCGGAAATAGAAGTCCCAAAACATTTCTTGAGAAGAGGAAGGGCTTTGGTTCAAATACATTTGCAATGCGCAAAATGACGGGTGCGATCATACCAGCATTAATGCACGGGATCCCATCAGAACTCCGAAGTTAAGCGTGCTTGGGCGAGAGTAGTACTAGGATGGGTGGCCTCCTGGGAAGTCCTCGTGTTGCACCTCTTTTTTTCGTTTTTCTTGTTATTTAATGATCGCCTTTTTCGGGGTCGAGATTTTGTCGAGCGGCGCGTTATCATATCCGGGTCGAGACGATTCACGAGGGCATTCGTGGAGCATGACGGGGCCCACGGCTTTCCGAAAAGTGCTTACGGGCCCCGTGAGTCCATCCGGATCAAAAGATGTGCTCGTAAACGCGGGAATTTTGTTCGTTCCCGAGCTATATCCCGTTGATTATCAGGTAATTGCGCGATGGGTCGTCAAAAACCGGAAAAAGACGTCCCAATACATTTCTTGAGAAGAGGGAGGGCTTTGGTTCAAATACATTTGCAATACGTATTATGACGGGTGCGATCATACCAGCACTAATCCACCAGATCCCATCGAATCTCCCAAGTTAAGCGTGCTTTGGCGAGAGAAGTACTATGATGGGCGACCTCCATGGAAGTCCTCGTATTGCACCCCTCTTTTTCATTTTTCTTTTTATTTGACGAAAGCCTTTTTCCGGGGACGAGATTTTATCGAGCAGTGCGTTATCTTTGCCGGGGCAAGACGAATCACGAAGGTATTCGTGAAGGTTGAAGGGGTCCACGACTTTCCGAAAAGTGCTTACGGGCCCCGTGATTCCATCCGGATCAAAAGCTGTGCTCATAAACGCTGGAATTTCGAGGATTTCCAAGAAACGTTCCTTTTTGCTCACTTATTCGTTCCCGAGCAATATCTCGTTAATTATCCGGTAATTGCGCGACGGGTCGTGAAAAATCGGAAATAGAAGTCCCAATACATTCCTTGAGAAGAGGAAGGGCTTGGGTTCAAATATATTTGTAATGTGTAACATGTCGGGTGTGATCATACCAGTACTAACGTACCGGATCCCATCCAAACTCCGAAGTTATGTGTGCTTGGATGGGTGACGTCCTGGGAAGGCCTCGTGTTGCACCCATCTTTTTCGTTTTCCTTTTTATTTCACGTTTGCCTTTTTGCGGGGTCGAGATTTTGTCGAGCGGCGTGTTATCATTGCCGCGGCGAGACGAATCATGAAGGTATTCGCGAAGTATGACGGGGCCCACGGCTTTCCGAAAGTGCTTACGGGCCCCTCGAGTCCATCCAGATCAAAAGCTATGCTCGTAAACGCGGGAATTTCGAGGTTTTCCGAGAAACGTTTCTTTTTGCTCTCTTGTTCGTTGCTACGCAATATCCCGTTAATTATTCGGTATTTGCGCGATGGATCGTCAGAAACCGGAAATAGAAGTCCCAATACATTTCTTGAGAAGAGGAAGAGCATTGGTTCAAATATATTTGCAATGCGCAATATGACGGGTGCTATCATACCAACACTAACACTCCCGATCCAATCAGAACTCCGAAGTTAAGCGTGCTTTGGCGAGAGAAGTACTGGGATGGTTGACCACCTGGGAATTCCTCGTGTGGCACCCTTCTTTTTCTTTTTTCTTTTTATTTAACGATTGCCTTTGTGCAGGGTCGATAATTTGTCGCGTGGCGCATTATCTTTGCCGGGCCGAGACGAATCACAAAGATATCGCAAAGCTTGACGGGGCCCATGGCTTTTGGAAAAGTGCTTACGGGCCCTTTGAGTCCTTCCGGATCAAAAGCTGTGCTTGTAAAAGCGGGAATTTTGAGATTTTCCGAAAAACGTTTTTTTTTTGCTCACTTGTTCGTTTCCGAGCTTTATCCCGTTGATTATAAGGTAGTTGCGCAATGGGTTGTCAAAAACCGGATATAGGCGTCCCAATACATTTCTTGAGAAGAGGGAGGGCTTGGGTTCAAATACATTTGCAATGCGTAACACGATGGGTGCGATCATACCAACAGTAATGCACCGGATGTCATTAGAACTCCGAAGTTAAGCGTGCTTTGATGAGAGTAGTAGTAGGATGGGTGACCTCTTGGGAAGTCATTGTGTTGCACCCCTTTTTTTCGTTTTTCTTTTTAATTAACGATCGCCTTTTTGCGGGGTCGAGATTTTGTCGAGCGGCGCGTTATCATTACCGGGGCGAGACGAATCACGAAGATATTCTCAAAGCTTGACAGTGCCCACGGCCTTTTGAAATGTGCTTACGGGCCCCGTGAGTCCATCCGGATCAAAAGCTATGCTAGTAAACGCAGGAATTTCGAGGTTTTTGGAGAAACGTTTCTTTTTGCTCACTTGTTCATTCCTAAGTAATATCCCGTTAATTATCCGGTAATTGCGCGACGGGTTATCAAAAACCCGAAACAGAAGTCCTAATACATTTCTTGAGAAAAGGAAGGACTTTGCTTCAAATACATTTGCAATGCGTAGCTTGAGGGGTGCGATCATACCAGCACTAACGCATCGGATTCCATTAGAACTGCGAAGTTAAGCGTGCTTGGGCGATAATAGTACTAGGATGGGTGACCTCCTGGGAAGTCCTCGTGTTGCAGCCCTCTTTTTCGTTTTTATTTTTATGTAACGATCACCTTTTTGAGGGGTCGAGATTTTGTCTAGCGGTACGTTATCTTTGCCGGTACGAGACACATCACGAAGATATTCGCAAAGCATGACTGGGCCCACGGCTTTCCGAAAAGTGATTACGGGCCCCGTGGGTCTATCCGGATCAAAAGCTGTGGTCGTAAACGCGAGAATTTCGAGGTTTTTCGAGAAACGTTTCTTTTTGCTCACTTGTTCTTTCCTGAGCAATATTCCTGAGCAATGCGTAACATGACGGGTGCGATCATACCAACACTAATGCACCAGATCCCATCATAACTCCAAAGTTAAGCGGGCTTGGGCGAGAGAAATACTATGATGGGTGACCTCTAGGGAAGTCGTCGTGTTGCACTCCTCTTTTTCGTTTTCCTTTTTACTTCACGTTTACCTTTTTATGGGGTCGAGATTTTGTCGAGCGGCGTGTTATCATTGCCGCGGCGAGACAAATCATGAAGGTATTTGCGAAGCATGACGGGGCCGACGACTTTTCAAAAAGTGCTTACAGGCCCCGTGAGTCCATTTGGATCTAAAGCTGTGCTCGTAAACACAAGAATCTCGAGGTTTTCCGAGAAACGTTTCTTTTTACTCACTAGTTCGTTCCCGATCAATATGCCGCTAATTATCCGGTAATTGCGCTACAGGTCGTCAAAAATCAGAAATAAAAGTCCCAATACATTTCTTGAGAAGCGGAAGGCTTTGGTTCAAATACATTTGCAATGAGTAACATGATGGGTGTGATCATACCAGCACTAATGCACCGGATCCCATCAGAACTCCGAAGTGAAGGGCGCTTGGGCGAGAATAGTATTAGGATGGGTGACCTCCTGGGAAGACCTAATGTTGTACCCCTCTTTTTTATTTTTCTTTCATTTAACGATTGCCTTTTTGCCAGGTCGAGATTTTGTTGAGCGGGGCACTATCTTTGCCGGGGCGAAACGAATCATGAAGGTATTTGCGAAGCATGACGGGGCCCACGGGTTTCCGAAAAATGCTTACGGTCCCCGTGAGTCCATCCGGATCAAAAGCTATGCTCGTGAACGCAGGAATTTCGAGGTTTTATGAGCAACGTTTCTTTTTGTTCACTAGTTCGCTCCCGAGCAATATCTCGTTTATTATCCGATAATTAAGCGACGGGTCATCAAAAACTGAAAATAGAAGTCCTAATACATTTCTTGAGAAGAGGAGGGGCTTTGATTCAAAAACATTTGCAATGCGTAACATGACGAGTGCAATCATACCACGTAACATGACAGGTGCGATCATACCAGCACTAATGCACCTGATCCCATCAGAACTCTGAAGTTAAGCGGGCTTGGGTGAGAGAAGTACTAGGATGGTGACCTCTAGGGAAGTCCTCGTGTTGCACCACTCTTTTTCGTTTTTCTTTTTATTTGACGATCGTCTTTTTGCGAGGTCGCGATTTTGTCGAGCGAGACGTTATCTTTACCGGGGCAAGATGAATCACGAAGGTATTCGTGAAGCATGATGGGGCCCACGGCTTTCCGAAAAGTGTTTACTGGCCCCGTGAGTCCATCCGGATCAAAAACTGTGTTCGTTGTAACAACCTGAATTTCGATGTAATTCCGGGACCAATAAAATTGATATTATTTCGCATTTCATTTAGTAAGTCTCGCCCAGAGCTGATCACTCTCGGGATACTAACCAATATGGTATGGCTAACTAGAAAATGGTACGTAGACTAGGGACTCGATAGTGAATCGGGCACCGATCACGAGAAATGATGAGAGAATATTTTGGGTCAACGTGGGCCAATCTTAGGAAAAGTAATGGATTTAGTTTGGCCAAGGTCAACGATGTACAATCGGATCGCGAGTGATTCCGCACGTCTGAAAGTGCACGTGGCCAACTAGTCCTGAACTTGAACTGAACAATCGCGACCTCTGGAACTAGTGATAATTTCTCATTCTCTCAATGATTGGGATCGTCATGACTCGGATAATCCTAGGTCGATACGCATAACCTCTAAATAGCCGCCTGTTAGTGAGAGACCCTGAAAATTGAAAGTTAGCGAGTTTTAGTCACGAAATTAGACCCGGACTTCGGTATCGATTTTCAAGGGCTTGAAAAGCTATTTTAACGATTTTGATGTCATATTATGCTGGCCACACACGTTTTGAGATAGTACGGTCGGAAAATGGAATTTCGACCCGGAAGTCAAAAAAATTACAATTTTGCCCCTCTGAACACCAATATTGATTTTGAGATCGTATGAGATTATTTTTCGAGGCTGATGTCATTTTGGGGTGGCCACACACAGTTAGAGTTGTTACGGTTAAAAATTGGAATTTTGGCTCGGAAGTGAAAAATAATATTATTTTATTCCCCAGGACTTTGAAGTCGATTTTCGAAGGCTTAAGAGGCTATTTTCGCGATTCCGACGCCATATTATGTAGCCATACCCAATTGGGGTTGGTATAGTCAAAAATTGAAATTTCGCCCCGGGACCGGAAAAATGACCATTTTGCCCCTGGGCCGTTTTAAGTTCTGAATTTTGGGATAATAATTGAGATAATTAAGAGTGCTTATCAGCTGAATTATTGGACCTAATTACCTTTTTGCCCATCAATTATTGGGCTAGAATGATTATGGATCGTTGGGGTATTTTGGTCAAAACTCCCGGACCTAATATTTGACCAGATTGGACTCCCTCTCTCTGTCCTCCTCCTCATTCGGCTAGAACCCCCCACCAATCAGCTCTCCCCCCTCCTCCGCCGGACTTCCTCTCCCTCTCAGCCGCTTGGAGTTCGCCGTCGCTACTATTGCCTCGTCCAACCACCACCCACCAGCAGCATCGCCCCATCTCGCCTTTCTCTCTCTTTTCCTATTCGACGCAAGGAACCGCGTGTACCGCCGCTTGGAGGTCGACCGCGGCCGCGCCAGAGCTCAAACGGCCGAGCCGTTGCCGTCGTGACCATCCAGCTACCCGTACATCACTATACATCGCCGTCCATACAGTGTCCATACGGTGTCTGTACGCCGTCCGCCGGGAATGTCGCCGCCGGTTCTACTGTTCATCGGTGATCGGCCACCGTTCCTCGTCGTGGTCTAGAATTAAGTGAGTATACCTCCTAAACCCGAATTAGGACTGATAGTGCATTTTCTGGATTGACTTAGGTATTATCGGTGTATTTTGGACTAGCTTAGGTAGTATCAGTGTATATTTTCAGACTGGATTGAGGACTGATTGGTGGAAATAAGATCCGAGGAATTTAGTGGGATTATTATAGATAATTATTGGGCTCGTATTGAGGAAATAGTGGCTCTCCGTATTTTTGAGGAATGTACCAGATTTTATCGGACAGCAAGAATTGTTAGTTGAATGGTCGAGATTACCTAGAGTGATTGGCTGTTGATTGACTAGTGATTAATTGTGCTTAATTGTGAAATGCTATGTTGCGTGCTCGTATAGCTGAATCGTGCGGAGTGTGATTGGCCAATTGATGGCTTGAATTGAGTATTGAATTGTGTATTGGAAATTAGGCCGCACAGTATTAATTGGCCAAGTGAGCATGTTATTTGTGAATTGGGCACTGTGTGGTGATTTCGATTTGACTGAGTGCCTGTGGTTTATTGATGCTCATGTTGCATTATGTTGCATTTCATGGACACGCATTGGGTGTATCGAGAATGAGGCGTGTGATGAAATTGTGCGAGAATGCGTGTCTGACATGAGCATGTGATCACCTAATTGCCCAATGTGTTTTATGCTGGGTTTAAATAAAAATTGGCAGTGTGCCGTGTGATCACTTAAGGCCTTCGGGTCGTGCCGTCCTCATGCACTTTGTAATAAGACGTTGCTCGGTATGTTTGGAAGACGACCAGCCTTATGCACTTTGTAACAGGCTTTGGTTTGTAAGGAGATCGTTGTTGTGCCTCATGCACTTTGTAGCAGGTTAGAGACACTGGGCTATGTGATGCGTTTTTACGCTGGCCGCGAAGAGTTGTGGGCTTTCGGGTCTGATTAATAATTTTTGGCCTTCAGGTCGTGGCCTTCGGGTTGTAATATTAAATTGAGCATTTGCCAGTGTGCTTGTGTAGGCCAGTGAGCCGAAATGTGATTATGGCATGAGGATATCATGTACATGCATAAGAATGCATGGGCCAGTGTGCGAATGTGCGAGGCTCGGTGAATGGCATGTGATTCAAATACTAATGAGCGTGAGCATGCGTATGACGTATGTATGGATAGCGCATTCGTGTATGTGAGTTGAGCATTATATTGAAACGCTAACCTGCAGGGTCAACCAGGTAAGTGATCTGGCTTCGGGGGCCCATATCGGAGGATGATTGTGATTGGTATTACTTTGCTGATTGTATTATGCCTGTCGGGAGAATGCATGTTAGCCTAGCCTAGGTTTAGGGGTTGTACTTGCTGAGATTCATCTCACGGTTGTAATAACCCACCTTTTCAAATCTCCAGCCCTGAGTTTGCCGAAGCCGCCGCCTCTTTTTGGGATTCTTACACGGATCCACTCGGCTTCGAGGTTGTACCCCGCTAGAAACGGGGAGGCATATGTGAGATACCATTCCGTAGTCTTCGTGAACGTGGGTGAGTATTTTTACCAGACTCAAGAATACGTAGCATGGTGTCTGCGAGATGCAGACGGAAACATTGGGCGACCCCTCAGGACATTCGACGTTCCAGTAGATATAGGTAGGGTGATGATTCCACATATGGCTGATGGCGAGATTGTGGATCCCCCGACCATAGACGAGCAGGTCTATGTGAATCCAATACTCGAGATGTGGTACGAGGATCCCGAGCCGATGCATGAGGAGCCGGAGCCAGAGCTGATGAAGTTAGACCCGGAACAGGACGGAGAGATCGCTGAGGTGGGATCGGATGTAGAGCTGGGATCGGATGAAGAGTTAAGACTGTATATGGACCCCGAGTTGGAGCCGGATTCGAAAGATGAATGGGCAGCTACCCAGGCCACTGAATCGAAGGAGTCCGAGATGAGCGAGAGATCCTCAGAGTGTCACATCCTCAATTTCAGTCCCTGGAAAAATGTCTATGGTTTAAGTTTGATGATTTTCCAGTTGGAACAAAAATTTCTACTCTTGTTTTGGAAAACCGTATTTCGGATCCTTGGTACTCCTTTGTTTTGTTATTTTTGAGGAGACTTTTGTGATCCGAATTTCTAAACACTTTCTTCTTGAAAGTTGTTCTAAACATCATGAAGTTTTACATACTTTAAATTGAGAATTTTTGGAGTTGATATGAGTGATACGATGGCCTGATTTTCGGACCATGTGAAACTGCCCAGAATGGGTATTTTGGTGATGTTCACACCGTCTTTATTTTCTACGAGCTTTTCTGGGCCGGTTTTGGAAAAGTTTCCTTCACAAAAGTTGTTGAGAACGTCCTTTTCTATAACGTGTGTAAATTTGAGAATTTTCTGAGATGATTTTGCATGCTGGACAGAGCTTAATTTGAGAAACAAGAATTCAGTTCCAGCGAACTATTTTCAGTCTGACTTTGAGTTACTGAAAATGGCATTTGCAAAGAGATTCAGATTTTGTGTTCTTCATGAAAAATGTTTATTAAGGGCTTGTTTATGACATATCCGAATTTGAAAATTTTCGGAGTTCATTTACTATATTTTCAAGTCCGATATCGTGAACAGTGCAAAGCTGTTCGGTTTTGTCAAATTTCAACAAATTTCAAAGATTTATCAATTGTTATATGAAAAACGTGGGAATCTCGACTTGTTGTCTTTTGATGATATTTAAGGACATTCCCGTGCCGAATCTCGGGTTGAATGAGATTTTTAGACGTATTTTGTTATGAAAAACCCTCGGGAAAAGTTTGAGATTTATTATAATGCGGGGTTCAATTTGGACGTTACGAGCGTATTTTCGCAAAACCCGTTTGGTCCGAACAAATCGGGATTTAATTCAGCCAATTAGAGAGAGTCCTAGAAGGTTTGACCTAGTCAAACCTTATCTTCATCATCATTTCCTTCATTAATTACTAGGGCTTTCATTTTCCACGAGCCATTATGGCTATTTATGAAGCTATTATGACATTGCTCTTCAATAATGGACCATGAGTGAGGGAGAGGAAGTCACGGCAGCAAGGGGAGGAATCACGGCCAGCTTTGATGAGGAGAGAGAAATGAAGACTTTTGGTCATTTTTTTTCATCATTTTCTTGACTTTGGAACTTAGTCATTAATGAAGGGATGAGGTATGCGCTTACCTCATCGTTCTGATGACACGTGCGCATACCTCATACCCCTTATGACATATGCGCACGCATCATCGAAGCTCACTTTATTCCTTTATAAATAGAAGACATTAGGTGAGATTGGCCTCACTTTTTCCCACGTGCACCAACCGATCAAGATAGAGAAAGAGAGAGTGCCGAGTTTAGAGAGGGAAAAAGAAAAATCAAGAGAGAAAGAAAACCCGAGAGAGAGAAAAGGAAACCATTTCCGAGAATAGTTCGAGACCGAGACCGTCGCCTTTCCGTCCATTCTCTTCTCTTTAGTTCTTGTATTATCAAAGAGTAAGTGGGATTTTACTACCGGAAAATGACGTTGAAATACGTCGTATCATGAGCTTTCCCCCGTTCTCGGCTTTTGGTGTTCCGATGTTGTGTTCTCGATAACGAGTTTGCCTTGTTTCGTGTTTTCTTTGCATGTTATCTATTTCAAAATAGAAATCGAGGACATGTGAGGTAAACCGTGACTTAGCCATGCTTGGATTCCTTGTTTTATGCTTTCTATGCTCGTTGTTTGATCGGCCACGGAGGCCGGTACGGTAAGATTGTTTCGTGTAACGATGATTGATATGTCCTCGCCTGTTAGTAAAGTTTTACTTACTGAGTCTCCTCGACTCATTCCCCGTTGTTTCCCCTTTTTCAGGTCCGTAGGGATGACATTTCCCCCCGCCCGCGTTGGCAATCCCGTGAAGCCGAGAGCCGAAGTGCTCACCGTGATAAATGTTAGAGAAGATCGTGCCTACCGCTAAATCACGACGCTGGTGATGAGGGCCTAACGGACTTGGTGCCTCAGGGTGGGTCGGCTCCGGGATAAAGCCACGGGTGGGATGTGAGATGGCCAGGCGGACGGGACCGGGGTAGAGGTGAAGAAGCGAGGAGCGAGAAATCATAATGGGGATAGGAAAGCCCAAGCCACGTCGGCCTGTAATTAGAAAAGCCGTCGGAATAGGCTTGTAGAATACGTGCGATGTTTGCTATGACCTAAGAGAGAAAGGCTTGTTTAAATATGTTTGCATGTTTCATAAACATAAAGTTGCTCATAATGCTTGTCTTATTTCCGTTGGTTGTTCTTTTGTTGTGATCGTCCCGAGTATGCTTGCGCTTGTGTAATGAAAAAGAATAATGAACAGGACGTCACATGAATGACCCCGAGGTCGGGGCGTCACACAGAGGATTCTTCAAAGTCCTCAGACCCTGACTGAGAGCCGTAGGCAGGATCGGAGTTTGGTAGGGAGGATTGTATCCTTTTGACTGTAGTCCTCCTTTTAGGTTTAGTTGACTCACCCTAGCCACTTATACCTTTTTGATTAGTAGTGGCCGTTCACTGACCCCTTTCTGTTTTGATGTAATTATGTTGTGCTTTCGTAAAGGTTGTAAAAGAGCTTTGATAAGTATTATAAAGAATACATATTTTCAGTATTGTTGAGTGTTTGTTGTGCTATCCTTTGTCTCATAATTATTGTCAGGGTTTGTCTGTTTACTTGTTTTCGCTTGCGCTTTGCTCTATGTTTAGGCGTTGGGTCGGCGACGCATCCTGAGAGCGTTGCACCATAATTGATCGAGTGGGATGTTAGCGCTTTGTGGGGTACGGGGCGTGACATCCCCCGTTCGAATTGATATCAAAGTAAGGTCAGCTCGGTCTAATTAGGTCGAAGTCTAGAGTGATAAGGAGCGATGAGACCTTGGGTAGCCAATAGGGTGACCTCGTGTGTCACATGATTCTCCTGACAGCTAGTGACTATGTTTGCATTGCTTAGCTGTTTGACCGTAAAGTGCAGGTGCGGCAGGACCCGAGGTGAGTATGAGAATTCCTTGGGTGAAGTGTTATGCTGTTAGGCTGCATGCTGATTGTTTGATTGTTGTTGATACCTGCCTAGGACTTAGACTGGGTTAGATAAGTTTAAGTCTTTAATTCCTTAGTGGAATTATAGCAGGTAGTTATTTAGCTGAGTAGCAGGATGAGTCGAAGAAGGGGCAAAGAACCCCAGGGTCAGTCTAGCGCTGGAGGCCAAGAAGCCAGGGACCCCAAGTTTGATCAAGTGATGGAAACCCTACGAGAGATAAGACATATTATGGGGTTGCAAGCTCAGGAGAGAGCTCCATCTTATGCGCAGGCTGCTAGGGCCGTGCCAGTTACTGATGCTGGAGGGAATCAAGCCCAGCAGGGGCAGGCTCAACCAGCAGGGGTTAGGCAGATGCCCCAATTAGTGGAACAATTCATTAAATTGAAGTCGTCTAAGTTTCATGGTAGAGATGACCCCGAGATGGCACTAAGATGGGTGGAAGAATTGGAGAAAACCTTTAAAGTTTTAGGGTGCACCGATGAAGAGAAAGTAATGTTAGCAGCTTATCAGTTACAGGACGGTGCCAATGATTGGTGGAATGCTACAGAAAGGAGCATATTTCCTGAAGGAACAGCTCCGACTTGGGCAGTATTTGTTGAGCATTTCTATGAGAAGTATTTTTCTGAGAACTTCCAAGAAAAGAAGTTGATGGAGTTTAGGCGATTATGCCAAGGTCAGATAATGGTTGACCAATATGAAGCGGAATTTGCAAGACTGACGAAGTTCGCACTAACAATGGTAAAGAATCCGCGAGATAGAGCTCGAAGATTCCGGGATGGACTGAAGCCAGATCTTCGGAGTCTAATTTTGTCACACAATATCAAGGATTACGGGGAGATGTATAAACGGGCTCAGATTATGGAGTGGGATCAACATGAAAGAGCAGCCACTTCGAGATCGCGATTTGTTCCGAATAGAGATAATCGTCGCCTTGGGAAGAAGCCAATGGTTGGCAACCGACGATTTGTCCCACCCGTTAGGAAAAATATTGGGAAACCGAATCCCCAGCCAAGTAAATTTGGAGCGTGCTTTAGGTATAGGAGCATGGAGCACCAGATCAATAATTGCCCGTAAATGCTTCCTTCAGGACCACCTGTGATGATGTCCCAACAGTAGCCTCGAGTAGGAAGTCAAGCCGGGAATCCCCCACCAGCTAATTAGGGAAGACCACCAGCTCAAGGAAGGGTCTATGCCATGGCGCGCAAGGAAGCTGAGAATGCGCCGGGCGTGGTCACAGGTACGATTTCCTTATGTGATCATGCCGCTTATGCATTGTTTGATCCGGAGGCGACCCATTCTTTCATTTCTGAACAGTTTGTTAAGTTGGCTGGTATAAAATCAGTGTTGCTGAGAATGTGCTGTGTGTGTCGACACCCATGAATGATAGGGTGTTAGTTTCTTTTGGATGCCCTAATTGTAAGATAATTATTGGGGGTAAAGAAGAGAGTATCAACTTAGTAGTATTGGCCATGTTCGATTTTGATGTGATTATTGGTATGGACTGGCTAGTCCGACAGAAAGTTGTATTAGATTGCAGCGATAGGACGATCCAATTTGGCCCAGATAGACGTCCTAGTTTTGTGTTCCAGGGAAACCGAGGAGGAACCTTGATCCCTTGGATTTCCTCGCTTGAGGCGACCAAGTTGCTAGATGAGGAATGTGAAGGATATCTAGTAAATGTTGTGGACCGACAGTGGCGGAACCTAAGTTGGAGAATATACCCGTAATATGCAATTTCCCCGAGGTGTTTCCTTAAGAATTGCCGGGTTTACTGCCTGAGCGAGAGGTAGAATTTGTGATTGAATTGACCCTTGGGACGGAGCCAATTTCGAAGGCACCATATCGGATGTCCCTATCGGAATTGAAGGTGCAAATACAGGAATTGTTGGACAAGGGTTTTATTCGCCCTAGTGCATCTCCATGGGGAGCGCTAGTCCTGTTTGTTAAAAAGAAAGATGGAACTGTGAGGTTGTGCATAGATTACCGGTAGTTGAATCAAGTGACAGTGAAGAATAAGTATCTGCTGTCGAGGATTGATGACTTATTTGACCAGTTACATGAAGCCTCAATGTTTTCCAAGATAGATTTGAGGATCGGGTACCATCAGCTAAGGATCAGAAATGAGGACATTTCTAAGACTGCTTTCAGGACCAGATATGGGCATTACGAATTTACGGTTATGCCCTTTGGATTAACAAATGCCCCAGCTGCTTTCATGGATTTGATGAATCAGGTGTTCAAAGAATTCCTAGATCAGTTCGTTATAGTCTTCATTGATGATATACTGGTGTACTCTAAGAGCCTCGAGGAGCATGAAGTACACTTAACTGAAGTGCTAAGGACCTTAAGAGAACATGCGTTGTATGCCAAGTTGAGCAAGTGCGAGTTTTGGCTCAGTCGAGTAGGATTTCTTGGACATATTGTTTCGGGAGACGGAATCTCTGTAGATCCAGCAAAGATTGAAGCAGTGACTAAGTGGCCTAGACCAACTTCAGTAACTGAGATTAGAAGTTTCCTAGGCTTGATTGGCTATTACAGACGATTTGTGGAAGGATTTTCATCAATAGCTATGCCATTGACAAGGCTGTTTAACAAGGAAATTAAGTTTGAGTGGGATGATAAGTGCGAAAGAAGCTTTCGAGAGTTAAAGCACAGATTAACGACTGCTCCAGTGTTGACCATTCCGTCTGGACCTGGAGGATTCGAGATCTATAGTGATGCTTCTTTGAGGGGGCTTGGATGTATTTTGATGCAGCACAGACCTGGAGGATTCGAGATCTATAGTGATGCTTCTTTGAGGGGGCTCGGATGTATTTTGATGCAGCACAGAAAGGTGGTAGCATATGCGTCACGTCAGTTGAGGCCCCATGAGATGAATTATCCGACGCATGATTTGAAATTAGCTGCTATCGTTTTTGCCCTCAAAATCTGGAGACATTATGTGTGTGGAGAGAAGTTCCAAATTTATACCGATCATCAAAGCCTCAAGTACCTGTTTTCGCAAAAAGAGTTAAATATGAGGCAGCGCCAATGGATGGAACTTCTAAAGGACTACGATTGCGGCATATTGTATCACCTTGGTAAGGCGAATCGAGTTATTGATGCCCTAAGTCGCAAATCTAGTATGGCGCATCTGATGGTTAAGGAGTGGACGTTATTGGAAAGGCTTAGAGATTCAGAATTCAAATTTAAAGTGAGCCAAGTGTCCAACTTGCTAACTGCATTAAGGATTGAACCGGAAATTCAAGTTAGAATTAAGAAACTGCAGTCTACGGACCAAGAGATCCAAAAGATTACTGGGTTGGATGCTGCTAAGCGGAAGTCAGATTTTCAGGTGAGCGAGAATGGAATCTTGAAGTTCCGAGGAAGGATGTGTGTGCCTGATGATGTAGAGCTCAAGGAAGAAATCTTATCGGAAGCTCATAGGAGCAATTACAATATTCACCCAAGCAGCACGAAAATGTATCAGAATCTACGACAACATTATTGGTGGAACGGAATGAAGGCGAATGTGGCCAAACATGTGGCCAAGTGTTTGACGTGCCAACAAGTGAAGGCACAACATTGTAAGTCAAGTGGTTTACTGAGACCATTGGAGATCCCTGAGTGGAAATGGGAGCACATCACGATGGATTTTGTGACGGAATTGCCACGAAGCCAGAGAGGACATGACTCGATATGGGTCATAGTGGATCGTTTAATGAAGTCAGCGCACTTCCTGGCAGTGCGAAAGGACTTTGAATTGGAAAGATACGCAGAATTATATGTGCGGCAAATAGTATGTCTTCATAGAGTGCCTGTGACGATCACATCGGATCGTGATCTAAGATTTACGGCCAATTTCTAGAAGAGTTTGCAAGTGGCCATAGGAACCAAGTTATAATTCAGTACGACCTATCATCCGCAGACAGATGGCCAGTCGGAAAGAACAATTCAAACTCTCGAGGATATGTTAAAAGCTTGTGTAATTGATTTCCAGGGCAAATGGGAAGAGCAATTGCATCTAGTGGAATTTTCCTATAATAACAGCTACCAACAGAGTATTCAAATGGCACCATTTGAAGCCTTATACGGCCGAGCTTGTAGAACGCCATTATGTTGGGACAAAGTTGGTAAGCGTAGTATCACAGGCCCAGAGTTAGTACAGCAGACAGTGGAAGCCGTTGGAATTATTCGGGATAGACTGAGGACAGCACAGAGTCGTCAGAAGAGTTATGCGATCGGAGACGACGACTTTTGGAATTCCAAGTTAGAGACCATGTATTTCTTAAAGTATCACCTATGAAAGGACTGTCCTGATTCGGTAAGAAAGAAAAGCTCAGTCCAAGGTACGTCGGGCCATTTGAAATATTGGAAAAGATTGGCAATATGGCTTATCGACTTGTCTTGCTGCCTAACCTATCCCAAGTGCATTATGTTTTCCACGTGTCGATGTTAAGAAAATATGAACCAGACCCGACTCACGTTCTAAGGTACGAGGAGATAGACGTGGACGATAAAGTGTCGTACGTGGAAAGACCGGTTAGGATCAAAGACGAGAAAGATCGTGTGCTAAGGAATAAGACGATCCCGATGGTCAAAGTGATCTGGCAGCACCACGGAATGGAAGGTGCCACTTGGGAAAGCAAGGAAGCCATGAGACGTCAATACCCCCAGTTGTTTGAGTAGATGAGGATATATTGCAAATTTCGAGGATGAAATTTTGTAAGGGGGGAAGAGTTGTAACAGCCTGAATTTCGATGTAATTCCGGGACCAATAAAATTGATATTATTTCGCATTTCATTTTAGTAAGTCTCGCCCAGAGCTGATCACTCTCGGGATACTAATCAATAGGGTATGGCTAACTAGAAAATGGTACGTGGACCATGGACTCGATCGTGAATAGGACACCGATCACGAGAAATGATGAAAGAATATTTTGGGCCAACGTGGGCCAATCTTAGGAAAAGTAATGGATTTGGTTTGGCCAAGGCCAACGATGTACAATTGGATCGCGAGTAATTCCGCACGTTCGAAAGTGCACGTGGCCAACCAGTCCTGAACTTGAACCGAACGATCGCGACCTCTAGAACTAGTGATAATTTCTCATTCTCTCAATGATCGGGACCGTCAAGACTCGAATAACCCTAGGTCGATACGCATAACCTCCAAATAGCTGCCTGTTAGTGAGAGATCCTGAAAATTGAAAGTTAGCGAGTTTTAGTCACGAAATTGGACCCGAACTTCGGTATCGATTTTTGAGGGCCTGAGAAGCTATTTTCACAATTCTGATGTCATATTACGCTGGCTACACACGTTTGGGGATAGTACGGTCGGAAAATGGAATTTCGATCCGGAAGTCAAAAAAATTACGATTTTGCCCCTCTGGACACCAATATTGATTTTGAGGCCGTATGAGATTATTTTTCGAGGCCGATGTCATTTTGGGGCGGCCACACACATTTAGAGTTGTTACGGTTAAAAATTGGAATTTTGGCTCGGAAGTGAAAAATAATATTATTTTATTCTCCAGGACTTTGCAGTCGATTTTTGAAGGCTTAAGAGGCTATTTTCGCAATTCCGACGCCATATTATGTTGGTCACACCCAATTGGGGTTGGTATAGTCAAAAATTGAAATTTCGCCCCGGGATCGGAAAAATAATCATTTTGCCCCTGGGCCGTTTTAAGTTCCGAATTTTGGGATAATAATTGGGATAATTAAGAGTGCTTATCAGCTGAATTATTGGACCTAATTACCTTTTTGCCCATCAATTATTAGGTTGGAATGATTATGGATCGCTAGATTAGGGCTATTTTGGTCAAAACTCTCGGATTGGCAACACGTGGCGCCCTCTAGCCCCAATATTTGACCAGATTGGACTCCCTCTCTCTCTCCTCCTCCTCATTCGGCCAAAACCCCCCACCGATCAGCTCTCCCCCCTCCTCCGCCGGACTTCCTCTCCCTCTCGGCCGCTTGGAGTTCGCCGTCGCTGGAGCACCGCCGACCGCCGTCGCTGCTGCTGCCTCGTCCAGCCACCACCCACCAGTAGCACCGCCCCATCTCGCCTTTCTATCTCTCTTTCCCCATTTGGCGCAAGGAACCGCCGTGTACCGCCACTTGGAGGCCGACCGCCGTCGCGCCGGAGCTCAAACAGCCGAGCCGTTGCCGCCGTGACCATCCAGCAGCCCATACATCACTGTACGTCACCGTCCATACAGTGTCCGTACGCCGTCCATCGGGAATGCCACCGCCGGTTCCACTGTTCATCGGTGATCGGCCGTCGTTTCTCGTCGTCGTGGTCTAGAATTAAGTGAGTATACCTCCTAAACCCGGATTAGGACTGATAGTGCATTTTCTGGACTGACTTAGGTATTATCGATGTATTTTGGACTGGCTTAGGTAGTATCAGTGTATATTTTGAACTGGATTGAGGACTGATTGGTGGAAATAAGATTTGAGGAATTTAGTGGGATTATTATAGATAATTATTGGGCCCGTATTGAGGAAATAGTGGCTGTCCACATTTTTGAGGAATGTACCGGATTTTATTAGACAACAAGAATTGTTAGTTGAATGGCCGGGATTACCCAGAGTGATTAGCTGTTGATTGATTATTGATTAATTGTGCTTAATTGTGAAATGCTATATTGCGTGCTCGTATAGCTGAATCGTGCGGAGTGTGATTGGCCAATTGATGGCTTGAATTGAGTATTGAATTGTGTATTGGAAATTGGGCCGCACGGTATTAATTGGTCAAGTGAGCATGCTATTTGTGAATTGGGCACTGTGTGGTGATTTCGATTTAACTGAGTGCCTGTGGTTTATTGATGCTCATGTTGCATTATGTTGTATTTCATGGACACGCATTGGGTGTGCCGAGATGAGGCATGTGATGAAATTGTGCGAGAATGCGTGTCTGACATGAGCATGTGATCACCTAATTGCCCAATGCGTTTTATGCTGGGTTCAGATAAAAATTGGCAGTGTGCCGTGTGATCACTTAAGACCTTCGGGTCGTGCCGTCCTCATGCACTTTGTAGCAGGACGATGCCCGGTATGTCCAGAAGACGACCAGCCTCATGCACTTTATAGCAGGCTTTGGTTCGTAAGGAGATCGTTGTTGCGCCTCATGCACTTTGTAGCAGGTTAGAGACACTGGGCCATGTGATGTGTTTTTACGCTGGCCGCCAAGAGTTGTGGGCCTTCGGGTCGGATTAACAATTATTGGCCTTCGGGTTGTGGCCTTCGGGTCGTAATATTAAATTGAACATTTGCCAATGTGCTTGTGTAGGCCAGTGGGCCGAGATGTGATTATGGCATGAGGATATCATGTACATTCATAATAATGCATGGGCCAGTGTGCGAATGTGTGAGGCTCGGTGAATGGCATGTGATTCAAACACTAATGAGCGTTAGTATGCGTATGACGTATGTATGGATAGCGCATTCATGTATGTGAGTTGAGCATTATATTGAAACGCTAACTTGCAGGGTCAGCCAGGTTAGTGATCTGGGCTCGAGGGCCTATATCAGAGGATGATTGTGATTGGTATTACTTTGCTGATTGTATTATGCCTGTCGGGAGAATGCATGTTAGCCTAGCCTAGGTTTAGGGGTTGTACTCGCTGAGATTCCTCTCACGGTTGTAATAACCCACCTTTTCAAATCCCCAGCCTTGAGTATGCCGAAGCCGCCGCCTCTTTTTGGGATTCCTACACGGATCCACTCGACTTCGAGGTTGTACCCCGCTGGAAACGGGGAGGCATATGTGAGATACCATTTCGTAGTCTTCGTGAATGTGGGTGAGTATTTTTACCGGACTCAAGAATACGTAGCGTGGTGCCTGCGAGATGCAGACGGAAACATTAGGCGACCCCTTAGGACATTCGACGTTCCCGATGATATAGGTGGGGTGATGATTCCACAGATGGCTGATGGCGAGATTGTGGATCCCCCGACCATAGACGAGCAGGTCTATGTGAATCCAATAATCGAGATGTGGTACGAGGACCCCGAGCTGATGGATGAGGAGCCGGAGCCGGAGCTGATGGAGTTAGACCCGAAAAAGGACAAAGAGAACGCTGAGGTGGGATCGGATGTAGAGCTGGGATCAAATGAAGAGTTAGGACTGATATAGGTGGGGTGATGATTCCACAGATGGCTGATGGCGAGATTGTGGATCCCCCGACCATAGACGAGCAGGTCTATGTGAATCCAATACCCGAGATGTGGTACGAGGACCCCGAGCTGATGGATGAGGAGCCGGAGCCGATGGAGTTAGACCCGGAATAGGACAAAGAGAACGCTGAGGTGGGATCGCATGTAGAGCTGAGATCAGATGAAGAGTTAGGACTGTATATGGACCCTGAGTTGGAGCCGGATTCGAAAGATGAATGGGCAGCTGCCTAGGCCACTGAATCGGAGGAGTCCGAGATGAGCGAGAGATCCTCAGAGCATTCTTCAGAGTCTTCAGACCCTGACTGGGAGCCGTAGGCAGGATCGAAGTTTGGTAGGGAGGATTGTACTCTTTTGACTGTAATCCTCCTTTTAGGTTTAGTTGACTCACCCTAGCCACCTATACCTTTTTGATTAGTAGTGGCCGTTCACTTACCCCTTTCTGTTTTGATGTAATTATGTTGTGCTTTCGTAAAAGATATAAAAGAGCTTTGATAAGTGTTATAAAGAATACATATTTTCAGTATTGTTGAGTGTTTGTTGTGCTATCCTTTGTCTCATAATTATTGTCAGGATTTGTCTATTTAATTGTCTCTGCTTGCACTTTGCTCTATGTTTGGGCGTTGGGTCGGCGATGCATCTTTGGAGCGTTGCACCATAATCGACCGAGTGGGATGTTAGCGCTTCGTGGGGTACGGGGCGTGACGCTCGCAAACACGGGAATTTCGATGTTTTTTGAGAAATGCTTCTTTTTACTCACTTGTTCGTTACCGAGCAATATCACGTTAATGATCCGATAATTGAGCGACGGGTCGTCAAAAACCGGAAATAGAAGTCCCAATACATTTCTTGAGAAGAGGAAGGGCTTTGGTTTAAATACATTTGAAATGAGTAAAATGACAGGTGCGATCATACCAACACTAATGCACCGCATCCCATCAGAACTCCGAAGTTAAGCGTGCTTGGGCGAGAGTAGTACTAGGATGGGTGACGTCCTAGGAAGTCCTCGTGTTGCACCCTTCTTTTTTGTTTTTCTTTTTATTTAACGATCGTCTTTTTGCGAGTTCGAGATTTTGTCGAACGGTGCGTTATCCTTGCCGGGACGAGACGAATCACAAAGGTATTCGCGAAGCATGACGGGGCCCACCGCTATCCAAAAAGTGCTTACGGGCCCCGCGAGTCCATCCGGATCAAAAGCTGTGCTCGTAAATGCGGGAATTTCGATGTTTTCCGAGAGACGTTTCTTTTTGCTTATTAGTTCATTCCCGATCAACATGCCGCTAATTATCTGGTAATTGCACGACGGGTCATCAAAAACCGGAAATAGAAGTCCCAATACATTTCTTGAGAAGAGGAAGGGCTTTGGTTCAAATACATTTGCAATGGGTTACATGACGGGTGCGATCATATTAGCAGCAATGCACCGGATCCCATCAGAACTCCGAAGTTAAGCGTGCTTGGGTTAGAGTAGTACTAGGATGGGTGACCTCCTGGGTAATTCTTGTGTTGCACCTCTCTTTTTTGTTTTTCTTTTTATTTAACGATCGCCTTTTTGCCGGGCCGAGATTTTATCGAGTGGCGCGTTGTCTTTGTCGGGGCGATACGAATCACGAAGGTATTCGTGAAGCATTACGAGGCCCACAGCTTTTCGAAAGGTGCTTACGGGCCCCGTGAGTGCATCCGGATCAAAAGCTGTGCTCCTAAACGCGGAAATTTCGAGATTTTCCGAGAAACATTTCTTTTTGCTCCCTCGTTCGTTCCAGAGAAATATCCCATTTTTATCTGGTAATTGTGCGACGAGTCATCAAAAACCAGAAAAAGAAGTCACAAAACATTTCGTGAGAAGAGAAAGGGCTTTAGTTCAAATATATTAGCAATGCGTAAGATGACGGGTGCGATCATACCAACACTAATGCACCGGATCCCATCAGAACTGCGAAGTTAAGCATGCTTCGGCAAGAGTAGTACTAGGATAAGTGACCTCCTGGGAAGTCCTCGTGTTGCACCCCTATTTTTCGTTTTTCTTTTGATTTAACGATCATCTTTTTGCCGGGTCGATATTTTGTCGAGCGGCGCATTATCTTTTCCAAGGTGAGATGAATCACAAATGTATTCGCGAAGCATGACGGGGCCCACGGCTTTCCGAAAAGTGCTTGCCGGCCGCTTGAGTCCACCCAGATCAAAAGCTGTGCTCATAAACGTAGGAATTTCGAAGTTTTTCAAGAAACGTTTCCTTTTGCTCACTTGTTCATTCCTGAGCAATATGTCGTTACATATCCGGTAATTGCACGACGGGTCAAGTCCCAATACATTTCTTGAGAAGATGAAGGGCTTTGGTTCAAATACATTTGCAATGTATTACATGACGGGTGTGATCATACCAGCACTAATCCACCCGATCCCATCAGAACTCCGAAGTTAAATGTACTTGGTCGAGAGTAGTACTAGGATGGGTGACCTTTTAGGAAGTCTTTGTGTTGCACCGCTCTTTTTCATTTTTCTTCTTATTTAACGGTCGCCTTTTTGCAGGGTCGATATTTTGTCGAGCGACGCGTTATCCTTGCCTAAGCGAGATGAATCACGAAGGTATTCGCGAAGAATGACGGGGCCCGCGGCTTTCCGAAAAGTGCTTACGTGCCCCGTGAGTCAATTCAGATCAAAAGCGGTGCTTGTAAACGCGTGAATTTTGATGTTTTCCGATAAACGTTTCTTTTTGCTCACTTGTTCGTTCCCGAGCAAAATCCCATTAATTATACGGTAATTGCGCCGCGGGTCGTCAAAACTTAAAATAGAAGTCCCAAAACATTTATTGTGAAGAGGAAGGGTTTTGGTTCAAATACATTTGCAATGCGTTACATGACGGGTGCGATCATACCGGTAGTAATGCACTGGATCCCGTCAGAACTCCGAAATTAAGCGTGCTTGGGCGAGAGTAGTACTAGGATGATCGATCTCCTGGGAAATGATCATGTTGCACCCCACTTTTTTGTTTTTCTTTTTATTTAACGATCGCCTTTTTGCCGGGTCGAGATTTTGTCAAGGACGTGTTGTCTTTGTCGTGGTGAGACGAATCACGAAGGTATTAGCGAAGCATTACGGGGCCCACGGCATTCCGAAAGGTGCTTATGGGCCCTGTGAGTCCATCCAGATCAAAAGCGGTGCTCTTAAACGCTGGAATTTCAAGGTTTTCCAAGAAACATTTCTTTTTGCTCACTTGTTCGTTCCAGAACAATATCCCATTATCATCCGGTAATTGCGCGACAAGTCATCAAAAATCGGAAAAAGAAGTCCCGATACATTTCTTGAGAAGAGGAAGGGCTTTGATTCAAATACATTTGCAATGCGTTACATAACGGGTGCGATCATACTAGCACTAACGGACCCGATCTTATCGGAACTCCGAAGTTAAGCAGGCTTGGGTGAGAGTAGTACGAGGATGGGTGACCGCCTAGGAAGTCCTCTTGTTGCACTCCTCTTTTTTGTTTTTCTTTTCATTTAACGACCGGCTTTTTGTCGAGTCTAGATTTTCTCGAGCGGCGTGTTATCTTTGCCAGGGCGAGACGAATCACGAAGGTATTCGCAAAGCGTGACGGGGCCCACGACTTTCCTAAATGTGCTTGCAAGCACCGTGATTGTATCCGGACCAAAAGCTGTGCTCGTAACCGCGGGAATTTCGAGGTTTTCCGATAAACGTTTCTTTTTGCTCACTTGTTCGTTTCCGAGAAAAATCCCAATAATTATCCGATAATTGCGCGATGGGTCGTCAAAAACTGGAAATAGAAGTCCCAAAACATTTATTGAGAAGAGAAAGGGCTTTGGTTCAAATACATTTACAATGGGTTACATGATGGGTGCGATCATACCAGTAGTAATGCACCGGATTCCATCAGAACTTCAAAGTTAAGCGTGCTTGGGCGAGAATAGTACTAGTGTAACAGCCTGAATTTCGATGTAATTTCGGGATCAATAAAATGGATATTATTTCGCGTTTCATTTTAGTAAGTCTCGCCCAGAACTGATCATTCTTGGGATACTAACCAATAAGGTATGGCTACCTAGAAAATGGTACGTGGACCAGGGATCTGATCGTGAATCGGACACCGATCATGAGAATTTATGAAGGAATATGCAAGATCGATACAAGTCGATCTAAGGAAAAGTGACGGATATGGTTTGGCCAAGGCCAATGATGTACAATCGGATCGTAGGTGATTCTTCACGACTAAAAGTGCACGTGGCCAACCAGTCCTGAACTTAAACCGAACGATCGTAACCTCTGGGACTAGTGATAACTTCTCATTTTCTCAATGATCGGGACCGTCATGACTCAAATAACCCTAGGTTGATACGCGTAATCCCTAAATAGCCGTCCGTTAGTGAGAGAACCTGAAATTGGAAATTTAGCGAGATTTGGTCACGAAATTAGACCCGGACTTGGTCATCGATTTTCGGGTCCGTATACGACTATTTTGCAAACCAACATCATTTTGGAGTGGCCACGCATATTTGGAGTTATTACGGTCGAAAAATGGAATTTCTGCCCGGAAGTGAAAATTTACGATTTTGCCCTTTGGACTTCGAGGTTGGTTTTCGAGGGCTTCTGCAATGATTTTCGCGATTCGGACACCATATTATGTTTGGCCACACACATTTGGGGTTGGTACGGGCGAAAATTGAAATTTCGACCCGGGACTGGAAAATTGACTGTTTTTCCCTTAGGCCAAATTTAATTCCGAAAATTTTGGAAATTAAGGAAAGTATTTTAAATATTGGATCAGCTCAATTATTGGACCTTGGACGCTTTTGCCCCTCAACTATTGGATATGGACAAACGAGGACCGTTAGATCAAGGGCATTTTGGGAAAAATCGCGGATCGCCGACACGTGTCCACCCAAGGCCACTATATTTGACCAAGATGGACCCAAATTCTCTCTCCTCTCTCATTTTGGCCGGACCATTCTCTCTCCTCTCCCCCGAAATCTCTCTCTCCCTCTTCCTCATTCTCGGCCATCGTTCGTACGCCGGAGCAAGTCGCTGCCACGCCGGAGCAAGCCGCCGCCACGCCGGAGCTCGAACTGCCGAGCTGCTGCCGCCATGACCCTTTAGCCGCCCCGTACATCGCCGTACGACGCCATCCATACATGATCGTACGCCACCGTCCGTACGCCGTCGCCGGGAACAACGCCGCCGGTTCCACCGTTCACCGGTGATCGGCCATCATTCCTCGTCGTCGTGAAGTTGGATTAAGTGAGTATAATTTCCTAAACCCGGTCTAGGGCAGTGTACATTTTTAGATGGACACGGTTTAGATTATATTGATACAATTTTAAGGAGAATTTAGTACTGGTAGTTCGAGGCTGAAATTTGCGATTAAATTGGTGGATCAATTGGCTGATTTGATTGAGGATTTGAGGTCGAGGATTGGCCGAGTAATGGTTGTCCAATTAGGGATTATTAGATTAAATTGGACAAATTGAGGACTAGGGGCTGAATTGCCGGAATTGCCGGCTTATTTGATTAATGGTTATTGTGTTCAATCGTGCTAAATTATGAAATGCCATGTCGTGTGCTCGTGTGGCCGAATCATGCGGAGTGTAATTGGCCAATTGACAGCTTGGATTAATTATGAAATTGTGCATTGGGAATTTAGGCCGCACGTTATTAATTGGCCAAGTGAGCATGCTAATTGTGAATTGGGCACTATATGGTGATATGGATTTAATTGAGTGCATGTACTTTGCTGATGCTTATGTTGCATTTTTCATGGTCACGCATTATGTATACCGAAAGTGGGGCATGTGATGAAATTGTGTGAGAATGCGTGCCTGACATGAGCATGTGATCACCTAATCGCCCTAATGTATGTTACGCGGGGTTCAGATAATAACTGGCTGTGTGTATGTGTGATCACATTTCGCTCTGATGCGTGTTACGCGAGGTGTGCCGTCCTGATGCGTTTTATGCGGGACGATACTCCGTACGTCCGGAAGACGACCAACCTGATGCGTTTTACGTAGGCTCTGGTTCGTAAGGAGATCGGTGTTGTGCCTGATGCGTTTTGACGCGGGCTAAAGACACTAGGCCGAAAAAATGCATTTTACGCGGGCCACGGAGTGTTGTGATTTGAGAAATATACCTGATGCGTTTTACGCGGGTCGTAATAAACTGGAATTGAGAATTGAGCCAGTGTGCAGTGTGAGCCAAAATGATCATGGCATGTCGATGACATTTGTATGCATAAGAATGCATAGGCTAGTGTTTGAGTGTGCAAGATTCGGTGGATGGCATGCGAAATGAGCACGATTGAGCATGAGCATGTGTTTGGCGTATGTGTGACTGCGTGTGCCGCGTATGTGTCGTGATTATTATATATTGAATTGCCTAATCTGTATGGCCATTGATGTGCGCATTGATTGTTGTGAATGGGTTTTTGAGTGTTTTATTGTCTGTCAAGAGAATGTATGTTAGCCTAGCCTAGGTTTAGGGAGTTTTACTCACTGAGATTTATCTCACGGTGTTATTAACTAACATTTCAGACCCTCGACCCTGACCATGCCTAAGATACATACACTTTTTGGGATCCCGACGTAAATCCAGCAGTCGATGAATGTTTTTCCTTCTGGCAATGGGGAGGCATATGTAAGGTATAGATCTATGGTTTTCATTGACGTTGGGGAGTACTTTTACCAGACTCAAGAGTATGTCGCGTGGTATCTTCGAGATGTGAATAGGAACATGGGTCGACCCCTGAAAACCTTCGATGCCCCTCTAGATGTGAATAGCTTGATGGAACCCATATATGTGGATGGTGAGATAATAAATCTGCAAGACATTTATGATGCGGATGGTATCGATGAGCCCATGGATGGGGAGCCACAGGAGCCCCAGGTGATAGCTGAAGACCAAGACTAAATTGGTGATGATGAAGATGAACTCGAAGACATGGACCTCGACTCTGATGAAGACCATGGAGAAGTCGCAGAATTAGGCTCAGATCAAGAGATAGGGCCCGATGATGAGTTAGGACTTTATCTCGACCCAGAACTGGAATCGGATTCTGAAGATGAGTGGGCTGAAGCTCAAGATATGGACTCAGAGGAGTCTGAGTCATCTGGGAGTTCTGCAGGGGAGTCGTCGGATGATTCTTCGGAGTCATCAGACCCAGTTTGGGAGCCCTAGGATGGTCCTAGCCCTCATAGGGAAGCTCGTTCCTTTTTGTTAATGACTTTCCTGTAGTTAGCCTAACCTTCCCCTAGCTACTTACCCTTTTTGATCTAGTGGCTGTTGACTGCTGGTATCGTTTGCTTTTGCTGTATAAGTGAATATTGTAAAGAGAAGCTTCCGTTGGTTATGGAAATGTATATTCTTGTTTGATGGTTGATTTACCTTGGTCTCAAGTGTTTATTTTGTACGGGTGTATATATATACTTATATACTTGGTTTACGCATGTTCCTTGTCTCTGCTTGGGGTTGTTGACACCTAATTTTTAGCCGATGCGTCATTAAAAAAAGAAAATTCGAGATTATGATTTCCGATCGCGCCGGAGCCTATTTCTTGAACAAAAAGTGTCGTTTTTTAATTCTGTCTGTTGGCCCAGCTTTTGTAAGCGATTTTTTATTCATTTCATATGAAAACCCGAAAAGTCAAATAGTTGACTTTCGAGTTGACTTTTTGGTCAATCCTTTGACCAAAAGTCAATCCCGGGTCAAATTGGGGCTTTTCGCATAAAAAGATTTCTTTCAAGTTTAATTTCACTTTAGAAGTGGAAATTCAAGAAAAATTCAAAGATTTGATCATAAAATCAAACTCCTAGTGAAAAGTCAACTAGGGTTTGACTTTTGGTCAAACCTTTGACCAAAAAAATTTAAAAATACAAAAATCCAAAAATCATCTTATTTTACATTCAATTTACCTTTGGCATTTGAAATTTTACAAAAATTGATTTGGAATCAACTTTTTCCCAATTTGTGGAATTTGGTTCAAATCGGGCAAAAATGAAATTACTTCATTTCTAGTCATTTTTTAGATTAATTTTCTTCATGACATTTGATTTAGAGGTCATCTTATATTCAATTTTTGAACCAATTTTGTGATTCTAAGCTAAACACAAAAACCCCCAATTTTGGTCCTAATCAGTGATTTGGATCGATTCTTCATGATTTGCGCAATTGAGGCACGAATGAGCCTAATTTCTTATATAAAATCCAAATTCAAAATCAATTTTGGAAGATTCACATGAATTTGAGTCAATTTGATCAATTTAGTGATCCAATGATAAAGAAGTCTAAGAGTAATTGATCTAATTAGTGCAATTCAACTTGACCTACTCTAGACTAATATTCAATTTGATGAATTGAGACTCAATTTGGTTAATTAGACTTCAATTAAACTTGTTAGTCTAACTTGGTCATGCAATTACCCAAATTCAAGAGCAATTAAGACAAACAAGTTAAATTGGACATGAATTTCAAATCGGTTCAATCCAATTTGATTGAATTCGATATTAATGAGGTCAATTAATCATGATGGAGATCAAATTGTACCAAATTGGAACAAAAGAAATCAAGGATTGAACCAGTTCAATCAGACCAAATTCAGGGCTAACTGACTCAACCCGGTTTGATTCAAATTGAACTAATCCGATCGGACTAGCCATTTTCCGGTCGAAAATTTCGATGATCGACGGTCCGTTCAGACCAACCAACGCCGGCCACATCCTCTTGAGCCCGAAAATGACAAAAATACCCTTAATTGAGAATTACAAAAATGCCCCTAAGAGAAATTACTAAAATACCCTTCTTCAAGGATTAAGCAAATTAATTAGGGGATAAGCAAATCAATCATAGCCATTCATTTAGAATTGATCATGTCCATCCATGATGCCATGTCACCAATCCTTAGCCTTTTAAGAATATCCTTAATTATTAAGGATGCATTTTGGGCCATTGGATTAATCTAAGGGCTAGAATTCAAAGTTGAGGGAAGTATATAGTATTTTTCCCTCCAAAAATCAGAGAGGGGGACTCATTTTTCATATCTGAATTCTCTCTCCTCTCTCTCTCTCTCTCTCTCTCTTTTCCTCTCACGCCATCTCTCTCTCTCGTGTTCTCTCTCGGCACAGCCCCTCCGCCTCATCGCCGCTCCACCGTCGTCCCCCACGGTGGCCCAAGGCTGGTCGCAACACCAGCTGTCCGCGTCGGTGGCCGGAGCTTGCTGTTCCGGCGACTTCTTCCTCTCGGCAACATCACCGGCGCTGCTGCCGGTGATGTGATCAGCCGGTTCAAGCGGCTGAACCGGCTTATCGGTGTTCTCCTCAGCAATTCCGAACCTCCAGCGACGTTCTTCAACATCTCCGTGTGGCTGTGGTGTTCATTCGCTCGTTGAACAGCCACCGGATCGCGTTCTTTGATTCGATTCTCCATTTCAGTTCATTCGTGAGAAAACGGATCAATTCTCACTATATTTTGTGCAATTTGTTATCATAGGTTGGCCGAGCTTTCCGAGACTTCTCCGTGCCATTCCTGATCTGAATACGGAGACCGGATCGCTCGATCACGCATTGGAGTATCGTTAAACAAGGTAAGAACACTTGAACATGATTCTGCAAATTCATGTCCAGGAAAACCTGCATGTTTGAGATGCTGATTTGAGCTCGTTAATGTCGAAATCTGGTGAAGTGACAAACTAGAGAATCGTAAAATTTGTCTTGAGCTTCAATTTGATATATAATATTCCTCGATCGGACTTGATTTGCTATGTCAAAACACTTTTAGAAGTTAGGATCAGAATCTGAAATATGATGTTCAAGTCTGTTCTGATATTTTCCTGATTAACGTTGTGTTGTTTGATGATTTTTATGATTTTTTATGATCATTTTTTGAAAGAGTTTTCTTCATGAAAGTTGCAGAACACATCTTGATCTGTACATCATAAAATTTTCAAAAAATTCTGAGTATGTTAGCCTCGTACGATTTGCAACGTCATGTATGTATGAATTTGGTGACAGATTAGTTTCAGACTGACCTTCGTGTGTTCTTTGATTTTCATAAATTAGTGTGTTCGAGATATGAAAAAATTTTCTTCACGAAAGTTCTTACTGAGATCTAGATCTTTCTATTGGTACTAATTTCATCAAAATCAGAGGTCATTTGAAATTTCAAAAGGAATTCTCACGATCCGTTCAGTATCTGTGTCCAGATCCGATTTTCGTTCCTTTGGATTTCAAAAGATGTTTCTCTGAATTTGATAAAGTTAGAGTCCTTTTTTGCAAAAAATCAAAATTGAAAAGTTGTTCATTAGGGTCTCATTATGTTGACTGGAAATTTTGAGGGCCTAATAGCAATTTTTGGAGGGTCAATTTGCTTAAAATTTCATAAAAGGTCTTCACGGGTTAAAAATTTCATTTGCAATTGAGTCCTTCGAAAAAACTAAATTTTATAAAAATTTGAAGGGCTTTTTAGCAAAAACTCAAAACATGAAAGTCGTTACACACGGGGAATCCTAACTGCACAAAAATTTTCACATGTTTTTGATAAAGTTTGTTATTTTTCCCGCCATTATTTTGAAATCCATAATAGAACCGAGTCCAGCCAGTCACTGAGATCAAATTTGATATTTTCGGGAAAATCGGTTAGGATTTAGAAAAAATGGTCTTCTTGACTTTTAATCCTCATGTCATGAGCTTTCTAATGACACCTGAATCATTTCATTTGGACATTATTAGGATAGTTAATCATATCCGAACAGAAGCAATCCGAATTAGATAAAAACTGAATAAGTGGTCTCCTTATGAAGCCTACTTCTCATTGTTTGATTGGCTTCGAAATAAGGCCCATGGGCTTGAATGCATGCTCATTCTATTACTATGCATGTGTTTGTTAGATGAATGCTGGGCCCGATGCATGTTCGGCAGGTAGCTCGTTATGGTCATTTAGAACCCGACTTTAGGGGTTAATTGATATGATTTGCCGTTTTGTGAATGCAAATGGTTGCCCATTATCATTAATCATTAATCAAACAATGTTAGATGATTAGATGGGTGATGAATCGAAACGCATGAAAAACAAAGGTCGATCCCGAGGCCCGTGCTTAATTAGTGAATTGCTTGCACCATTGTTCTTCTTTGGGTTATTCTTTCATATGTTGTTTGTCGTGAATGAATGTTATGAATGTAAACACCGACACCCGAGAGGCGGTCCATGGGAGAATAATCTGAAATGGTAAAAGACCAAGGTGATTGACCGATGTCCAATCCGGTCTCAATTTGTATTCATTGGATGATGGTAATAGATCGATGTCCAATCCGGTTTCAATTTGTACTCAATTCATTCATCCCCAATCATGTCTCGAATTTTCAATTCGTGTTGTAATAAACACCCGACGAGTTGCGGGTTTTTACTCTCTTTTTTTCGCACTTAGAATTAGTTTGTCTTTTCAATACTTCGAGTGTTTACTTTATGAAAAGTCTTTCAATACAATTGATTGTTTCTCTCTTTTTCTAGACTAAGATAGGATTAGTTTAGAATCTTAAATGAAAATACAAAAACAAGATGCATGATCACATAGTGGACTAAGACTTTGGTATGAAAATGGTAAAGAACAAATGCATGACAACTTAGATAACAACCATGTTAAGTTTAGCGGTACCGAAAGGGCGTTAATAGAAATATTAACGTAAGCTAGTCCCCGAACCTTTGATCTCTGATTTTCGTAGAAATCGAAACGAAATTCCCGCGTTTCGGTTGGGTATTCTAGCCGACCCCTGACCTAGGCTAGTGGTGACTCCTAAAAAATAAAATAAAATCGATCCGCTGTCACGCGAGATATGGATTTAGGGAAAATCCACGTTCATGATCAATGGGTAATATGGCTAAACAAAAGATTTACACTTCAGTAAAATCATTTTTTATGAGGTGCCATATGAACCGTCTCATGAACACTTATCTCTAAACCCGCCTCATCGAGTTCGGCCCTCGTGAGGTAGGTCGTGACAGGCTTGGCGACTCCACTGGGGACTAGGTTATAAACCTAAGTGGATTAAAGCCGTAATAAACTTGATTGGTTGTTATCTCACTCGTCTACATTTTGTAGCATCGACTGCATGTCAAAGTCGCGTGGAAAATGAGGTTAGTCCACTAACCATGTGTTAAATGGTTTTGTAGATGGGAGCTATAAGGGGTGGAGTGAATGAAAACCCTTTGTTTTGTAGGTGGCGTTCGGGTGAATGTCGAATGTATGAGATTATATTGAAGTGTTGTTTGCTTTAGATTTAAATGCATGTTTACTTGCTTTAGCACGACACAATGCACCCACGTCCCGCGGTCTAAAACCCCGGATCGCTTTAGGACACCTTTAGGAGATATTAAGAGTGGAATCCGCATGTGAATGCATGTGGTAATCCATTCCTCAATACCGCTCATCTTGGTTAGTAAGAAGTGCACCGACCGACGTTAGTAGCGGTGGGTAAACTCTTCTTATCTAATTAAGATGGGGACCTTAAACCTTTAAAATCCTACCCTTAGATGTCAAAACTCACATGTCCTCATGTGATGTGTCAATGTGTTTGCCATTTTCTCTTCGTGGTAAGGTTGATTGTATCGTTCTACAATTTCAATTACGCCATGTCAATTCCACGTTATATTCTTTTCTATAATGCGTAGTGATTAATCTCGATGCCCCAAATTAGGATTAGTCAAAATGGATATGTCGGAGATTCGAATCATCCCCGTACCAAGAGCTCTTGTGACCATGTGGGAAAGTCTCGAGTCAAAGCAGAAGGATTACGTGGAAAAGAGGATCGGATATCTTCCCGTACTCTTATACATCGAGCCTCGTGTTGCTATGATCAAAGCATTGTCCCATTTTTGGAACTCAAAGACATCCACTTTTGTGTTTGGTCGAAATGAGTTGACCCCTACAATTGAGGAGTACGATATTGCCATTGGTAGAGTCGGGTCTTTTGGTCTAGTTAGTCATCCAATAGATATAAATCCAATAACTCTTTTGAGCCAATTCTTAGGAATCGATATTCTCCAAATCAAAGGCGTTCTTAGAGGAAATTCCAATGCACTTTCTTTCACATTCTTAGAACGACATTTTTCTAGCTTGCCAAAAGAATCGGGTAATCAAATTCCTCGAGTTTTTCTCTTAGCATTCTTTGGTTTTGTGGTTTTTCCATTTACCAAAAAGACCATGGATCCTTTGGTAGTTCACATTGTCAATCAAGTGTGTATGTTCAAAAGATTCTCTAATATGATTTTAGGTGAGACCTTCGTATCACTCAATAGGTTCAAACAAAACAAAAATGGTATTTTTAGAGCCCCAATAGGTTTACTCCAAATTTGGTTGGTCTCTCACATCAAAGATTTCGGTTTGAGCTTGAAAATCATAGATGTGTCCAAAGATTGCCATCCTATCTCGCTCTTCCGAGAAAAGGAAAAAATCTTTCCCTTTTGGTCATTCTCAACTTGGTTTAGTTTTTTCAAGAATCTTATTCTAAATCAAATCCAATGGCATGTTCGTTGGCTTGGAAATCCCGAGGTACGCCTTAATAACGGATCCGACAACCCAATCCCACTCTTGGGTCTTACGGGGTCTACGTCATATTACCCTTTTAGGGTGATCCGTCAATATCGCGCACTTCAAAAGATTCCACCATTCCTCAAGCTGGGGTTATATCATTTTAACTATCGCGAAGATGTCATCCAAAAGAACCAATTGGCGGATTTGAAGGAAATGATCAAGTCCATCATTGATATGTGGTACAAATGCTGCCCGGAGCCGATTCTCATTATCGACGAGTCAGAGTTGGAAGGAGAAATGAAGATACATCATGCATTGCCGGAGTACATACACCGTCGTTTCGAGCCCGAGCTTAAGGTGGATCTCCCTAATGTCCCCGAGAAGCCAACTCAATAATAAGCTATAGCCGTAAGAGCTCTTAGGGAAAGGGATGAGGCTTTAGCTGAGGTTGAACGTTTGACCCAAGAAAACAAACGAATTCGCCTCGCATCTAAAAAAGATCCGTTACAATTTGTGCTATATTCCATGAGGAAGTCTCCTTTCATGTAATTTGCGTTTTATAGATTTGATGTATAGGTTTTTTTTAGTAATGATGTAATAGGATTCTCTTCTTGTTGCTAGATTGATCTATAGGGATCGTATTTCATGAATTTTATTGTTAATAGTGAAATTTCCCTTTGTGTGTTCTTTCTTTTCCGAGATTCCAATGGAATATAGATGGGGCATCTTGATTAATCATCGCGCGTTACCCCTTTAATTGTATAATTTCTTATGAAGAAATTGTGATAAGAGATTATTCATGTGATATTGAGATCATGAGAATATTTCTCATCTCTATTTCATCCAAAGAAAATATAAAATTGAAGGGTTTTATATTTTCGCCTCAATTCATTTTCCGCATACTAACTTGATTTCTGTTTCTGTTTTTTTTAAACAGGGTATTAAAATACGACTGAATCGCGTCTTATTATACGCACCCGTCGCCAAGTAAGGATGGAAAACGAAGATACTCGTAGTCGCGTTATTACCATTGAGAATCAAATGGCACAAATGATGGCGCTCTTAACTGATCTTGCAAATCAAGTAAAGAACTTCACGCTTGTGGCTCCTGCTGCTGCAGCTTCTACTCCTAATGCGCCCACTAATGCACCGATGATAGATCCTGTTGACAAAGGACCTGCTGAAGAGGTCCCCGTTAATGCCATTCCCGCCGTCATTGATTTGGAAGCTCCACCTAAGGAGTCGCCTGTGGCTCATATAGATGAAGAGAGTGCGAGACGTCTCGCAAAATTGGAAGAACGCTTATGCATGTTGCAAGGTTACCAACTCCAAGGCTTTGATAAGTTGTCGCCTTTTACAAAAGTGAAAGTCCCTGATTTTTACAAGGAGCCCGAATTTTCAAGGAAGTACGGTGGAACTGGGTGCCCTAAAACCCACTTGAAATATTATTTGAATAAGATGGCTCGTTATTCCGATAACTCTCCGCTATTGATCAACAATTTTCAAGATAGCTTGGCTGATTCTGCCTTAACGTGGTTCATTGAGTTGGATTTGAAGAAAATTTGCACCTGGGAAGATCTTGCAGATGAATTCCTCCAACAATACAAGTTTAATACTGAAATTGCTCCAACCCGTGAAGAGTTGGTCCGGGTTGACAAAAGGAGAAATGAAACTTTTAGAGCGTATGCCCAAAGGTGGAGAACTACGGCATCTCAAGTCAAACCTCCGTTGTCCGAGAAAGAAATCATGCAATTGTTCCTTCGAGCTCTACCTCGAGAATACTTCGATAAGATGTTTAATAACACTTGTATTAATTTTCCCGCAATGGTGGAATTGGGAGAACGTATCGAAGGAATCATGCGAGAAGGTCGATTATCCGAGATGATGACTCGCAGATTTACCTCAAAGAAGGATAAAGAGCCAACGGTGGAGGTCGCCTATATTCAAAATCCTAATAATCAAAAGCCATTAAATTCACCATTTCAAAGGTCTGTTATAGAAACGGGGAGTTCTTCCCGAAATTTTGACCGAAAAGGAAAAGCTCCGCAAAGGCAATTCACTCCGTTACCAAGACCTATATCTCAGTTGCTGCCGATGTTGATTGAACAAAGACTCGTAGCAAAAGAAATTCCGAGAGACAACCTACCAAAGTTTGCTGGGTTTGATTTGGCAAAATCTTGCGTGTATCACATGGGTGAGAAGGGCCATGATGTGGACAACTGTTATACTCTCAAGATCAAGATTCAGAACCTGTTGGACAAGAAGATCTTGTCGTTTAAAGATGCTACACCAAATGTTCAACAAAATCCGCTCCCTAATCATACCGAAGCCGTTAATGTGATATTTGGAGAAGAGAATGAGAAGCATGTCTTGTTCGATGTGGTAAAGTTGGAAGAGCTATTGACTATAGCTAGAGATCAACCGAAAGAAGGAAATGTATCCCGGGAGGAGAAAATGTATTGCTTAGCTAAGTTGGCTGCTTTAGGCATAATTCAGCCTTTTCAAGGAAGGAAACCCGAAGGGTCCATTGAGACCGCTGTAATTGATTTGTCGTCCGAAAAATTCTCTTGCAAGTTCGCAGGTGAAGCCTCATGTTCTAAGCCAAAAGAGGATGGATACGAGCCAGACGTTGATGAACCTTGGATTGATACATATTCCGATAGTGATTTGGAATGTGAGAGTAAGAATGCCCGTCCAGATCGTGAATTTATGAAGAAGGCTATCGAAAAAGGTGAAATTGTTGATACCCTCGGACAACCGAGTGGTAAATATGACTTCATAGTCAAATACACGGCACCTCCAAGCTTCTTCATCGACCTAAAGGATATCGTTACGGATGGATGGGAAAGCATGGATGATGAAAGCATGGATCACACATCTAAGGTCTTTGAACCTATACCTGTTAATGAAGACGAGAAGCATATTTCTGACACAGATTCTAAGCTTGGTGCTAGAAGAGCTCATTGGGATCGTGAATTTGTAACGGCCGCTCGTGAGCATGGTGAAATGGTTGATACTCTAGGTCAACCAAGTAGGAAGTATGACTTTTTCGTCAAATGTTCGCCTCCGCCAAGTTTCTTTATTGACTTGAAAGATATTGTTCCGACTGGATGGAACGATGACGAAGATAATAGAGAAGTTCTTTCCGATGCTGATTCGGAATTTGAATGCCATACCTCCCACTGGGATCGGGATTTCGTTAGGAAAGCGATTGAAAAGGGCGAAATTGCTGATATTCTTGGGCAGCCAAGCAGTAAATATGACTTCATTGTAAAATACTCTCCTCCTCCAAGCGCTTTTATCGGCCCTAAGACTATCATCCCAAGTGGATGGGGGTCCGAATTTGAAGATGATAGCCTAGTAGCTGTGATTGATCCTATTGTAATTGAATTAAATGCTACTTGTGAAATCCAAGCACATGTTGTAGAACCTGTGGTCATAGATTTGATGGCTGATGGCTTTGGAAATATAGAGATCTCTAATGAGGATATTGAGCCTGTTGTGATCGAGTTGCCACCGAAGAAAGATGAGAATTTGAAAGCAAGAATACCTCCTATTTATGATTCCAAGGCAGTTCTATGGAATTATGAGTCTAATGAGATAGACGCTGTTACTCGGTCAGGCCGATGTTTTCCATCTCGTGAAAGTGTTGAGAAAAAGGCCGTAACCGAAGAAGAGGCGGAGCAACTCCTCAAAACTCTCAAAACAAGTGAAGCAGAGGTGATCGAGCAGTTAAGAAAAATGTCGGCTCAAATCTCGTTACTTGAACTATTCAAGTCTTCCGAGAAACATAGGAATGCTCTCTTAAAAATTCTTAATGAAGTACATGTACCCGAGACAATCGGAGAGGTACAATTGGAAGAGTTTGTAGGTGCTATTCTTCTTAAGGATCAAATTTCTTTTTCCGAAAAGAATTTGCCGCCGGAAGGGTGAGCGCACTCTAAAGCATTATACATCTCTGTTCAACACTTCGATACAAGGGTATCGAGAGTACTCATTGATAATGGTTCAGCTCTTAATATCTATCCATTATCAACCTTACGCCGTCTAGGTGTAGGTATGGATAATGTTCGTCCTTCTAAAACTCCAGTCAGAGCCTTTGATGGCATGAAGAAAGAAGCTCTAGGAGAAATTGACTTGCAATTGATGATTGGTCCAGTCATGTTCACTCAGAAATTTCAAGTGCTCGATATCCCAAGTAACTTCAGTTTGCTGCTGGGACGACCTTGGATTCATGCTGCGGGTGTTATACCCTCAAGTCTACATCAGATGATCCGCTTTGTCGTGTGTGGCAAGATTATAACTATCCATTGCGAAAAGGATACCAAAACCTTTAACAATACTGCAATTCCTTATGTGGAGCCAGAAGTAAAAGGAGAATCAAGCTATCACTCATTTGAGTTAGTGTCAGTATCTCATGTGCCCGCAGGCACTGTTATGAGAAAGCCTCATTATTCAAAGGTGGCCCTTATGTCTAGCAAAGTGTTGATCGAGTATGGATTCACTATTGGCAAAGGATTGGGAAAACTGTCCCAAGGCATTCTCACACCCATTGAGGTGACTAAGAGAAAGAAATGAGAAGGCTTAGGTTACCAAGGCGATCAACAAGATCAAGGTAATCAGAAAAGCCCGAGCATCAAAGAAAAGAGTTATCGACGTTTACTCCCTCCTCCGTTGAAAGATTTCTTCCCTGGACCGCCAAAGTTCCTCCAAGATGAAGAAATAGACATCTATGATATCGTCGACTTATTTGAAGTGAGTTCTGTGGGTGTCATTTCCGAGAGCTTCGAGGATGATCCACCTACCGATCCCGCTGTGTAAGGGATGTTTCCGTGTTCTACTTTGTTTTCAGTTGTAATCCATCTAATTCTCCCCTGCGAGGGACTTTCATTTGTCCATTTCATTTGTTTTGTTCATTTCATATGTTGTAATAATTCGGATCACAAACTTTGGATCCAAAACATTATATAACATTTACTGCATATCAATAAAATCATTCTCATGTTTTGTTAATAGACGTGCGAAAGTATACCAAACCAGCCCTATGATGATGCTTTGAGGCCTGGGCTTTTGCACGATCTATAATTTTCAAAATAATCCTTTGGAACAAGGATGTCCAGTGATATGAGGACGAGTTCCCCATGAAATTTTCGAAAATCTGGAATTCGAAAAGTTTTTCATCACATCTTCACGCATTGCATTTCTTATCTTCATATACTAACCATTTTTTTTGTTGCATCTCAGGCATGACATTCTGCATAATCATAATAGTCATATGCATGGCTTGGATTCGTGTTCAAAAAACTCTTACGAACCTGATTATTCTGATCCTGAAAATGAAGAAGATTCTAAGGCTATTAAAAGAGAATGGATCCAACATGAAGAATCCGAACCTCCCACGGAAGACCAAACTGTCATTATAAATTTGGGTGATTCTGAAAACCCCAAGGAAACGAAAATTGGAGCAAGTCTCTCTTAAACAGATGCTAATCGACTGGTCGAACTATTGAAGGAGTATCGCAATGTCTTTGCTTGGTCTTATGCTGACATGCCGGGTCTGGACCCCAACATTATAGAACACACGTTGCCTCTTGATCCTGCTATTCCGCCTAAGAAACAGAAGCTTAGGAGGACGAAGCCAGAATTATCCAAGAAGATTAAGGAAGAAGTCATGAAACTGTTAAAAGTTGATTTCATTAAAGTTACTCATTATGCTTACTGGATTGCTAATGTCGTCGTAGTCATGAAGAAGAATGGGCGAGTTCAGGTATGTGTCGATTACCGCGGCTTGAACAAAGCAAGTCCCAAAGACGATTTCCCATTACCACATATTGACGTCTTGATCGACAGCACAGCAGGATTCGAATTATTTTCCTTCATGGATGGTTTCTCTGGCTATAACCAAATCCGAATGAAGGAAGAAGATAAGACTAAAACATCTTTCATCACCCCATGGGGAACATTCTGTTACAAGGTTATGTCCTTCGGCTTGAAGAATGCGGGGGCAACTTACCAAAGAGCCATGGTGACACTATTCCATGACATGATGCATAAAGATATTGAAGTTTACGTCGATGACATGATCGCCAAATCACGAAAAGGTGAAGACCACATTGGAGTTTTGAAGAAACTGTTTGATCGACTTAGAAAATTCAAGCTAAGGCTTAACCCCGCTAAGTGCATTTTTGGGGCAAAGTCTGGAAAGCTCCTTGGATTTATGGTTAGTAACAAGGGCATCGAGATTGATCCCTCGAAGGTGAAGGCCATTTGCGATTTAAAACCCCCTTCTACTGTCAAGGAGGTTCGAAGCTTGTTGGGAAGATTGAATTATTTCGCAAGATTTATTTCCCAGTTATCCGAAACCGCCAAGCCATTCTTCAAGCTATTGAAAAAGAATGCAAAAGTTGAATGAAACGAAGATTGTCAAAAGTCTTTTGAACAACTGAAGCAATATCTTTCACAACCACCAGTGTTAGTACCGCCTACTCCGGGTATACCTTTGATCTTGTACCTCACCATTTACGATGAGTCTTTAGGAGCTATGTTAGCGCAGAAGAGATCAGAGGATGAAATGGAACGCGCTATTTACTACCTCAGCAAAAAGTTTACTTCTAGTGAAGCTCAATACCCAGAAGTTGAGAAAGCATGTATAGCCTTAATTTGGGTATTACACAGACTACGGCAATACACTCTTCACCATCGTATCCTACTTGTTAATGAAAATGATCCTATCAAGTATCTTTTGGAAAAGCCTGCACTGATTGGAAGGCTTGCCAAATGGCAAATATTGCTCTCTGAGTTTGATATCCAGAGCATGTCTCAGAAGTCCGTCAAAGGGCGAGCCATAGCTGATATGTTAGCTGAAAATCCCTTAAAGTCAAATGACTGGGATAAAATTAATGAAAGAATCCATTTGGTGTCACAAGATAAGTGGACTATGTATTTTGATGAAGCTGTTAACCTCTCTAGTTCTGGAACTAGAGCAGTCCTGATATCCCCAGCGGGTCAACATTATCCAGTAGCTGCAAAGTTGGTATTTCCTTATACCAATAACATTTCAGAATATGAAGCTTGCATCCTCGGTCTTCAATTAGCCATCGATATGAAGATTAAGAGATTACAAGTTTATGGTGATTCCGCACTTATCATCCTCCAAACAGGAGGTGAATGGCAAACTTGTGATTCAAAACTGATTCCTTATCATGAGTATCTTAAAGATTTGGTGGAAGAATTCGAAGAGATTTCATTTGATTATTTGCCAAGATCTTAGAATCAATTTGCTGATGCTTTGGCGACATTGTCTTCAATGTTACAAGTAACTGATGGTTTGAATATTGATCCTTTGCAAATCGATGTTTTAAAAGAGCCTGCATATTGCATGATTGTAGAAGAAGAGCTTGATGGTCAACCATGGTACTATGACGTCATGAATTACCTTCGAGAAGGAAAATTTCCTCAAGGAAGTCAAGTTACTGATCGGAAATACTTGACTAAATTAGCTTCCAAATTTTTTCTCAGCGGAGGTACTTTGTACCAGAGATCTTTTGATTCGGTCTTGTTGAAGTGTGTAAACACCAAAGAAGCCAATTTATTAATGAAAGAGATACATGAAGGGGAATGCGGTCCTCATATGAATGGCCATCTTCTGGCAAGAAAGATCATAAGGCTAGGTTATTACTGGTTAACCATGGAAGCCGACTGTATTTAACATGTCAGATGTTGCCATCAATGTCAAGTTTATGGAGACAAAATCAATGCTCCCCCAAATGAATTACATCAAATGTCCGAGGCATGGCCTTTTTCAATGTGAGGGATTGACATTATCGGACCAATTAATCTTAAGGCATCAAATGGACACCGTTTCATTCTAGTGGCTATTGATTACTTCACCAAATGGATCGAAGCCAATTCTTATGCTCACGTCACTGCGAGAAGTGTGGCAAAATTTATTCGTCGAGACATTATTGCTCGATACGGGGTTCCAGAAGAAATTATCATGGATAATGGGTCAAACCTGAATAATAAAGTAGTGAATGAACTGCCCAATAAGTTTCACATTCGTCACTTGAATTCTTCTCCTTACCGCCCACAAATGAATGGAGCTGTCGAGGCGGCAAACAAGAATGTAAAGAAGATTCTGTCCAAGACGGCAGAGAATTACCGAGATTGGCATGATCGGTTGCCGTACGCATTAATGGCTTATCGAACTTCTATTCGCACTTCAACTGGGCAATACCATTCTCATTAGTATATGGAATGGAAGCAGTTTTACCTGTGGAAGTGGAAATTCCTTCATTAAGAGTACTTTCGCAAATAAAGCTTTCTGAAGCAGAATGGATTCAACAAAGATTTGAACAGCTTAATATGATTGATGAAAAAAGGGTAAAAGCCATATGCCATGGACAAAGCTACCAAAAGCGAGTGGCTAAGTCATTCAACCGTAAGGTTCGACCTAGACATTTTGAAGTCAGTGATCTGATTTTGAGGAAAGTCTTACCCATTATTCCAGATCGTGGAAAGTTCACCCCCAATTATGAAGGACCGTATGTCATCAAGAAAGTGTTGCCTGGTGGAGCATTGATTCTTGTATAAATGGATGGCCGAGAGTTGCCAAAACCTGTGAATGCTGATGCTATCAAGAAATATTTTCCCTGAATAAAAAGTTTTGAGCTACTTTTGGATTGAATCCAAGCCACTTTAGGACATTTGTATCATGCATCTCATGCATACATGGCATTTTTGCATACTTGTTCATTTTGCAGGTACTCAGCTGTTTCCCAGAGAGGCTATTCCAAACCTCAAGGAATCAACCTCAAGCAAGTAGCTACATCAAATCAATCTTCTCCTTAGAGCTTAGGAAGTAGATCCTATTTGTGAGGACCTTTTCTGTTCAAAAGGTTTTTCAAGTTAAAAAAAAAATTTCAAAATTTTTTTATCAAAATTCCCCACAGACGGGAGATTTAACCAAATGATCCTTTGAAAAAAAAAAGGGCTTTCTCCAAAATGCCAAATGGAAGTGCCTAGGATGATAAAAGGCAAATCTTTGATTAAACACGTCCCTATACACGTTTTGAGAAAATGGAGCGAAAACAAAGCCATGTCGTAGGACGTAGGGTTCGTTCACATTGAATACATGGATTGAAATGATAAAAGGCATTTCATTTCTCTATCCTAAACACTTATTTTATCCTTTGCTAGCCACTTTGAGCCAGATAAGGAGAATTTTCAAAATACCCCTGTCAAGAACCACCACACATTGGGGCAAATTAAGAAGTTGTGGTTGATCGTTTTTGGAGCAAAGAGATTAAGAAAGATTTTATTGCTTTCACTTGCATCAACCTTCTTGTGGTAATTTTATATGGATCTTTATAGAAGCTCGAAACATCCCAAAGTGAAGAAGAGCATTCTTTTCCTCTACCCCAAACACAATTATCCTTTGCTTAGCCAAATTGAGCCTTAAGCATGTTCATTTCAAAGCCCAAAATGTTGATTATCTCCCTACATTGGGGCAATGCATATGATTTACCAAGGAAATTTAGAAAAATTGGTGAATATGTATAAAGTGTCTCGAGAGTCCAAAGAGCTCAAAAGATAAATATTAGGAGGCATGAAAAAGCAGTGTGCCTGGTAAAAGCAAGGCCGATGCCCATGAAAAAAATGTATCAATGTCAAAAGCAAAAGCAAAAGCAAAAAGCAACATGCTTATGATGAAAACAAAATTCCCATTGCAAAAGATGCTTAAGAAGAGCAAAGCTCTTATGTTGCAAGAAAAATGGACTCTCGAGACAATTTGGTTTTCAAGAATCAAATGATGTCAGATTGGAATGATTTGGTAATGATGCCAAGATAATCATCATTCTTCTTTCAAACCCCTTTTACCAAATTTCAAGCTTTTTGAGCCTAACCTGAACCGACATTACAACCATCTCCGAAGTCTCTTCCGATTGGGATGGTTTGAGTTAATATAAAGATTTCACAAAGAAGCTACCGCTAGAAGGAGTGGAAGTAATATTATCTTGTCTTACCTTCAAGGTTCTTGACTTGTAAACCCGCTGAAGATGTTGATGATATATTTCTTGGCCTCAAAGCAAATACCCTTTGTATAAGCCTATGACCAAGCCTACATTACGATCCTTGGGAAAGACCTTTCTGATCAATCAATTTGTATTCAATGTGAACGTCGCCGAAAACCTTTGACATAGGTTCGTGAGGCATCACCAGTGAGAATTGAATAGCTTTTCCACATCAATGGATGAGAATTAAAGCCTTTATGAGAGCCAGTACGAAAGACCTTTTTGATTAGGTTATTTCCAATTTGGCATTTTTTATCTAACCTCTTTATATGGTTATTCAAAGATCATTTTGTTAAAATTTCCTCTTAAGGATTTTGATAGTCAGTGTCTTTTACCAAAATGCGAATAATTCCGTTTGATTTGTAGTTGAACAATCTCGGAACTTTTTTTCAAAATATCTTTCCCTAGTGGATCGGTTTTTGGTCATCCTAAACCATAACTCTCATTTTCGGTTTTTGGTCATCCTTAAACCTTGCCCTTTAGGTTCCTGGTCATCCTTAAACCTTGTCTTTGGTTCCTGGTCATCCTTAAACCTTACCTTAGGTTCCTGGTTATCCTTAAACCTTGTCCTTAGGTTCCAGGTCATCCTTAAACCTTGTCCTTAGGTTCCTGGTCATCCTTAAACCTTGCCCTTTAGGTTCCTGGTCATCCTTAAACCTTACCCCTTAGGTTCTAGGTCATCCTTAAACCTTGTCCTTAGGTTCTAGGTCATCCTTAAACCTTATCCTCAGGTTCCAAGTCATCCTTAAACCTTGCTCTTTAAGTTCCTGGTCATCCTTAAACCTTACCTTAGGTTCTAGGTCATCGTTAAACCTTGTCCTTAGGTTCCTGGTCATCTTTAAACCTTACCTTAGGTTCTAGGTCATCCTTAAACCTTGTCCTTAGGTTCCTGGTCATCCTTAAACCTTACCTTAGGTTCTAGGTCATCCTTAAACCTTGTCTTTAGGTTCCAGGTCATCCTTAAACCTCGTTCTTTAGGTTCTTGGTTATCCTTAAACCATAGATTTCCCATAAAACCATTTCTGTTTCTTTTCTTCCTTTCATTCCATCACATGAGAGAGAGAAGAGAAAAACTCATGAATGAGCTAACAATCCAAATGGTCAATGGTAAATGCTTCAGGTAAGACTCTGATCAAATGTCTTTGTCTTTATTTTCTTTCATTTCCCAAATGGAGTCGACTAAAATTTGCAGGTGCCAATTGGTCTTTGAGCGGAACCTCTTCGAACTCCCACTCAAAGAGGGGCAGCTGTTGACACCTAATTTTTAGCCGATGCGTCATTAAAAAAAGAAAATTCGAGATTATGGTTTCCGATCGCGCCGGAGCCTATTTTTTGAACAAAAAGTGTCATTTTTTAATTCTATCTATTGGCCCAGCTTTTGTAAGCGATTTTTTATTCATTTCATATGAAAACCCGAAAAGTCAAATAGTTGACTTTCGAGTTGACTTTTTGGTCAATCCTTTGACCAAAAGTCAATCCCGGGTCAAATTGGGGCTTTTCGCATAAAAAGATTTCTTTCAAGTTTAATTTCACTTTAGAAGTGGAAATTCAAGAAAAATTCAAAGATTTGATCATAAAATCAAACTCCTAGTGAAAAGTCAACTAGGGTTTGACTTTTGGTCAAACCTTTGACCAAAAAAATTAAAAAATACAAAAATCCAAAAAATCATCTTATTTTACATTCAATTTACCTTTGGCATTTGAAATTTTACAAAAATTGATTTGGAATCAACTTTTTCCCAATTTGCGGAATTTGGTTCAAATCGGGCAAAAATGAAATTACTTCATTTCTAGTCATTTTTTAGATTAATTTTCTTCATGACATTTGATCTAGAGGTCATCTTATATTCAATTTTTGAACCAATTTTGTGATTCCAAGCTAAACACAAAAACCCCCAATTTTGGCCCTAATCAGTGATTTGGATCGATTCTTCATGATTTGCGCAATTGAGGCACGAATGAGCCTAATTTCTTATATAAAATCCAAATTCAAAATCAATTTTGGAAGATTCACATGAATTTGAGTCAATTTGATCAATTTAGTGATCCAATGATAAAGAAGTCTAAGAGTAATTGATCTAATTAGTGCAATTCAACTTGACCTACTCTAGACTAATATTCAATTTGATGAATTGAGACTCAATTTGGTTAATTAGACTTCAATTAAACTTGTTAGTCTAACTTGGTCATGCAATTACCCAAATTCAAGAGCAATTAAGACAAACAAGTTAAATTGGACATGAATTTCAAATCGGTTCAATCCAATTTGATTGAATTCGATATTAATGAGATCAATTAATCATGATGGAGATCAAATTGTACCAAATTGGAACAAAAGAAATCAAGGATTGAACCAGTTCAATTAGACCAAATTCAGGGCTAACTGACTCAACCCGGTTTAATTCAAATTGAACTAATCCGATCGGACTAGCCATTTTCCGGTCGAAAATTTCGATGATCGACGGTCCGTTCAGACCAACCAACGCCGGCCACATCCTCTTGAGCCCGAAAATGACAAAAATACCCTTAATTGAGAATTACAAAAATGCCCCTAAGAGAAATTACTAAAATACCCTTCTTCAAGGATTAAGCAAATTAATTAGGGGATAAGCAAATCAATCATAGCCATTCATTTAGAATTAATCATGTCCATCCATGATGCCATGTCACCAATCCTTAGCCTTTTAAGAATATCCTTAATCATTAAGGATGCATTTTGGGCCATTGGATTAATCTAAGGGCTAGAATTCAAAGTTGAGGGAAGTATATAGTATTTTTCCCTCCAAAAATCAAGAGGGGGACTCATTTTTCATATCTGAATTCTCTCTCCTCTCTCTCTCTCTCTCTCTCTTCCTCTCACGCCATCTCTCTCTCTCGTGTTCTCTCTCGGCACAGCCCCTCCGCCTCATCGCCGGCTCCTTTCCGGTGAGTCGCCGCTCCACCGTTGTCCCCCATGGTGGCTCAAGGCTGGTCGCAACACCAGCTGTCCGCATCGGTGGCCGGAGCTTGCTGTTCCGGCGGCTTCTTCCTCTCGGCAACATCACCGGCGCTGCTGCCGGTGATGTGATTAGCCGGTTCAAGCGACTGAACCGGCTGATCGGTGTTCTCCTTAGCAATCCCGAACCTCCAGCGATGTTCTTCAACATCTTCGTGCGGCTGTGGTGTTCATTCGCTCGTTGAACAGCCACCGGATCGCGTTCTTTGATTCGATTCTCCATTTCAGTTCATTCGTGAGAAAACGGATCAATTCTCACTATATTTTGTGCAATTTGTTATCATAGGTTGGCCGAGCTTTTCGAGACTTCTCCGTGCCATTCCTGATCTGAATACGGAGACCGGATCGCTCGATCACGCATTGGAGTATCGTTAAACAACGTAAGAACACTTGAACATGATTCTGCAAATTCATGTCCAGGAAAACCTGCATGTTTGAGATGCTGATTTGAGCTCGTTAATGTCGAAATCTGGTGAAGTGACAAACTAGAGAATCGTAAAATTTGTCTTGAGCTTCGATTTGATATATAATATTCCTCGATCGGACTTGATTTGCTATGTCAAAACACTTTTAGAAGTTAGGATCAGAATCTGAAACATGATGTTCAAGTCTGTTATGATATTTTCCTGATTGACGTTGTGTTGTTTGATGATTTTTATGATTTTTTACGATCATTTTTTGAAAGAGTTTTCTTCATGAAAGTTGCAGAACACATCTTGATCTATACATCATAAAATTTTCAAAAAATTTTGAGCATGTTAGCCTCATACGATTTGCAACGTCATGTATGTATGAATTTGGTGACAGATTAGTTTCAGACTGACCTTCGTGTGTTCTTTGATTTTCATAAATTCGTGTGTTCGAGATATGAAAAAATTTTCTTCACAAAAGTTCTTACTGAGATCTAGATCTTTCTATTGGTACTAATTTCATCAAAATCAGAGGTCATTTGAATTTTCAAAAGGAATTCTCACGATCCGTTCAGTATCTGTGTCCAGATCCGATTTTCGTTCCTTTGGATTTCAAAAGATGTTTCTCTGAATTTGATAAAGTTAGAGTCCTTTTTTGCAAAAAATCAAAATTGAAAAGTTGTTCATTAGGGTCTCATTATGTTGACTGGAAATTTTGAGGGCCTAATAGCAATTTTTGGAGGGTCAATTTGCTTAAAATTTCATAAAAGGTCTTCACGGGTTAAAAATTTCATTTGCAATTGAGTCCTTCGAAAAAACCAAATTTTATAAAAATTTGAAGGGCTTTTTAGCAAAAACTCAAAACATGAAAGTTGTTACACACGGGGAATCCTAACTGCACAAAAATTTTCACGTGTTTTTTATAAGGTTTGTTATTTTTCCCGCCATTATTTTGAAATCCATAACAGAACCAAGTCCAGCCTGTCACTGAGATCAAATTTGATATTTTCGGGAAAATCGGTTAGGATTTAGAAAAAATGGTCTTCTTGACTTTTAATCCTCATGTCATGAGCTTTCTAATGACACCTGAATCATTTCATTTGGACATCAATAGGGTAGTTAATCATATCCGAACAGAAGCAATCCGAATTAGATAAAAACTGAATAAGTGGTCTCCTTATGAAGCCCACTTCTCAATGTTTGATTGGCTTCGAAATAAGGCCTATGGGCTTGAATGCATGCTCATTCTATTACTATGCATGTGTTTGTTAGATGAATACTAGGCCCAATGCATGTTCGGCGGGTAGCTCGTTATGGTCATTTAGAACCCGACTTTAGGGGTTAATTGATATGAGTTGCCGTTTTGTGAATGCAAATGGTTGTCCATTATCATTAATCATTAATCAAACAATGTTAGGTGATTAGATGGATGATGAATCGAAACGCATGAAAAACAAAGGTCGATCCCGAGGCCCGTGCTTAATTAGTGAATTGCTTGCACCATTGTTCTTCTTTGGGTTATTCTTTCATATGCTGTTTGTCGTGAATGAATGTTATGAATGTAAACACCGACACCCGAGAGGCGGTCCATGGGAGAATAATTCGAAATGGTAAAAGACCAAGGTGATTGACCGATGTCCAATCCGGTCTCAATTTGTATTCATTGGATGATGGTAATAGATCGATGTCCAATCCGGTTTCAATTTGTACTCAATTCATTCATCCCCGATCATGTCTCGGGTTTTCAATTCGTGTTGTAATAAACACCCGACGAGTTGCGAGTTTTTACTTTTTTTTCGCACTTAGAATTAGTTTGTCTTTTCAATACTTCGAGTGTTTACTTTATGAAAAGTCTTTCAATACAATTGATTGTTTCTATCTTTTTCTAGACTAAGATAGGATTAGTTTAGAATCTTAAATGAAAATACAAAAACAAGATGCATGATCACATAGTGGACTAAGACTTTGGCATGAAAATGGTAAAGAACAAATGAATGACAACTTAGATAACAACCATGTTAAGTTTAGCGGTACCGAAAGGGCGTTAATAGAAATATTAACGTAAGCTAGTCCTCGAACCTTTGATCTCTGGTTTTCGTAGAAATCGAAACGAAATTCCCGCGTTTCGGTTGGGTATTCTAGCCAACCCCCGACCTAGGCAGTGGCAACTCCTAAAAAATAAAATAAAATCGATCCGCTGTCACGCGAGATATGGATTTAGGAAAAATCCACGTTCATGATCAATGGGTCATATGGCTAAACAAAAGATTTACACTTCAGTAAAATCATTTTTTATGAGGTGCCATATGAACCGTCTCATGAACGCTTATCTCTAAACCCGCCTCATCGAGTTCGGCCCTCGTGAGGTAGGTCGCGACAGGGGTATTGGGTCGGCGACGTATCTTGAGAGCGTTGCATCAAAATTGACCGAGTGGGATGTTACCGCTTCGTGGGTACGGGGCGTGACATCCCTATTTGATTTGGTATCAGAGTAAGGTCAGCTCGGTCCAATTCGGTCGAAACTGGGAGTGATAAGGAGCGATGAGACCACGGGTAGTCCATAGGGTGACCTCGTGTGCTAAATACATATCCTAACAGTTTATGCTTTGAGTGATTGATTGTGTGACCCGTAATAATGCAGGTGCGGCAGAACCCGAGGTAAGTGTACTAATCCCCTTGGGTGAAGTTTATGTTAGTTGTGTTGGAACGCATGCTGAGTGCTAGCTTGTTGTGCTAGATACCTGCCTAGGACTTAAACTAGGGTAGATTGGTTTAAGTCTTTAATTCCTTAATGGAATTATAGCAGGTAGTTGAGTAGCTGAGTGCGTAAGGATGAGTAGGAGAAGAGGAAAAGAGCCCCAAGAGCCCCAAGGTCAGCTAAGCGAAGGAGTCCACGAGGCTAGGGATCCAAGGTTCGATGATGTGATGGATACCCTGAGGGATATAGGACACATAATGGGTATGCAAGCGCAAGAAAGGGCCGCAGCTTATGCACAGGCTGCTGAGGCAGTACCAGTTGCTGGCAATGCAGGTAATCCGGTTCAGCAAGGGCAGGGTCAACCCGCAGTAGTTAGACAGATGCCTCAACTGGTGGAGCAATTTCTGAAGATGAAACCGCCAAAGTTTAATGGCAAGGGTGACCCCGAAGCTGCCCCAGATTGGGTAGATGAGTTAGAAAAGGCATTTGAGGTGTTGGGATGCACTGATGTAGAGAAAGTAATGTTGGCATCATATCAGTTACAGAGTGGTGCGAATGATTGGTGGAAGGCCACCAAGGGTAGGGTATTTTCGGAAGGTATAGAGTTGAATTGGGCAGTGTTTGTTGAAAGTTTCTATGGAAAGTACTTTTCGGAAGTTGCCCAAGAAAGGAAGTTATCGGAATTTATGCAATTACGCCAAGGTCAAATGACCGTTGATCAGTATGAAGCTAAATTTGCGAGATTAGCCAAGTTTGCGCAGACTATGGTTGAGAACCCACGGAACAAAGCTCGGAGATTTCGAGATGGTTTGAAGCCGGATCTCTGGAGTCAGATTTTGTCGCACAATATCAAGGATTTTAGGGAAATGTATGAGTGTGCCCATATTATAGAGCGGGATCAACAAGAGAGAGCAGCCGCTTCTGGATCGCGGTTTGCCTCGATCAGAGACAATTGTTGTATGAGGAAAAAGCCTATGACAGGAAATAGGCGGTTTGTTCCACCCATTAGACGGACTATCGGGAAGCCGAGCCCCCAGCCGAGTAGATTTGGGGCATGTTTTAGGTATGGAAGTTTGAACTACCAGATTCGGAATTGCCCATAGCAGAATCCTTCAGGACTGCCTAAGTTGCCACCGTCATAAGTGGGAAATCAAGCCGGACCTCCCCCACCGGCCAATCAAGGATGACCACCAGCACAGGGAAGAGTTTATGCCATGGCGCGTAAAGAAGCTGAGGATGTGCCAGGCGTGGTCACAGGTACCATTTCTCTCTGCGATCATGCTGCTTATGCGTTGTTTGATCCGGGGGCGACCCACTCTTTTATTTCAAAGCAATTTGTTAAGCTAGTTGGTTTGAAACCGGTATCGCTTGAGACTATGCTTAGTGTGTCGACGCCTATGAATGATAAAATGTTAGTCTCTTTTGGTTGTCCCAACTGTAAGATTATGATTGGAGGTAGAGAGGAAAGTATCGACTTGGCAGTGTTGGCCATGTTCGATTTTGATGTGATTGTTGGAATGGACTGGCTAATGAGCCAGAAGGCCATCATGGATTGCGGTAATAGGACGATCCAGTTTAATCCAATTGGACGTCCAAGGTTTGAATTTCAAGGAAACCGAGGAGGAATCTCGATTCCTTGGATTTCTTCGCTCGAAGTGACGAAGTTGTTGGATGAAGGATGTGAAGGGTATTTTGGTGAATGTTATGGATCCAACAATGGCGGAGCCTAAGTTGGAAGAGATACCTGTAGTGTGCAATTTTCCCGAGCTTTTTCCTGAGGAATTGCCTGGTTTACAGCCCGAGTGAGAAGTGGAATTTGTGAAAGAGTTAGCACCAGGAACAGAACCGATTTCTAAGGCACCGTATCGGATGTCGTTGTCAAAATTAAAAGAACTGAATGTCCATATATAGGAGTTGTTGAACAAAGGCTTTATTCATCCCAATGTGTCTCCATGGGGAGCACCAGTCCTGTTTGTGAGGTAAAAGGATGGGACGTCGAGATTGTGCATTGATTACCGGTAGTTGAATCAGATGACGATTAAGAATAAGTATCCACTGCCGAGGATCGACGATCTGTTCGATCAGCTGCAAGGAGCATCCGTGTTTTCTAAGATTGATTTGCGGACTGGATATCACCAGCTGAGAATCCGAAAGGAGGATTTACCTAAGACCGCTTTGAGGATGCGGTATGGGCACTACGAGTTTACAGTGATGCTCTTCGGATTGACCAATGCCCCCGCAGCCTTCATGGACCTAATGAATAGAGTGTTCAAGGAATTTCTGGACAGATTCGTTATAGTGTTTATCGATGACATTTTGGTGTATTCGAAAAGTCCAGAAGAGCATGAGGTGCATTTGACCGAAGTATTATGGACTTTGAGAGAACACGCGCCCTTCGCCAAGTTCAGCAAGTGTGAGTTTTGGCTAAGTAGAGTAACGTTTCTTAGTCATATAGTCTCAGGGGATGGAATCTCTGTGGATCCGATGAAAATTGAGGCAATGATGAAGTAGTCAAGATCGACCTCCGTAACAGAGATCTAAAGTTTCTTAGGATTGACTGGCTACTATCGTCGTTTTGTAGAAGGATTCTCGTCGATAGCCATGCCGTTGACGCGATTGTTGAAGAAAGAATCTAAGTTCGTATGGGACGATAAATGTGAGAAGAGTTTTCAGGAGTTGAAGCATAGGTAAACAACGGCCCTAGTGTTGACCATTCCGTCTGGACCAGGAGGATTTGAGGTGTATAGCGATGCGTCACTAAGAGGACTTGGTTGTGTCTTGATGTAGCACGGAAAAGTGGTTGCGTATGCGTCACGTCAGTTGAGACCGCATGAATTGAACTATCCAACGCACGATTTGGAGTTGGCAGCGATCGTATTTGCCCTTAAGATCTGGAGGCACTACTTGTGTGGAGAAAAGTTTCAAATTTATACGGATCATCAGAGCCTCAAGTACTTGTTTTCACATAAGGAATTGAATATAAGGCAGCGCCGATGGATGGAACTTCTAAAGGATTACGATTGCGATATTATGTACCACCCAGGGCAAGCAAATCGGGTAGCCGATGCGCTAAGTCGTAAGTCGAGTATGGCGCATATGATGGTCAAAGAGTGGACCTTGCTGGAAAGACTTAGGGACTCGAAATTCAAATTTGAGGTGAGTCAGATGTCTAGCCTGATGGCTGCTTTAAGAATTGAATCGGAAATCCATGAAAGGATTAAGACACTCCAGTCTATGGACCTAGAGATACAAAAGATTATTGGTATGGACGCCGCCTCAAGAAAACCGGAATTTCAAGTAAGTGAGGATGGAATTTTGAAGTTCCAAGGGCGATTATGTGTGCCTGATGAGTTTGAAATTAAGGAGGAAATTTTAAATGAGGCACATCGCAGTAATTACAGTATCCACCCAGGTAGTACGAAGATGTATCAGAATTTACGACAGCATTATTGGTGGAATGGACTAAAGAAAGATGTAGCCCAGCATGTAGCCAAGTACTTAACCTGTCAACAAGTGAAGGCACATCAATGTAAGCCTGGAGGACTGTTAAGACCATTGGAGATTCCCGAGTGGAAATGGGAGCACATCACGATAGATTTCGTGATGGGCTTGCCGCGAAGCGAGAGAGGGCATGATTCGATATGGGCGATAGTAGATTGACTGACGAAGTCAGCGCACTTCCTGGTAGTGTGAAAGGACTTTGAGTTGGAAAGGTATGCAGAATTGTATGTGCGGTAAATAGTACGCCTACATGGAGTGCCAGTGACGATCACATCGGATCGCGACCCAAGGTTTACAGCGAATTTTTGGAAAAGTCTGCAAGTGGCCATGGGAACAAAGTTGCAATTCAGTACGGCCTATCATCCACAGACAGATGGCCAGTCTAAAAGGACAATTCAGACCCTTGAGGATATGCTGAGAGCTTGTGTATTGAATTTCCAAGGCAAATGGGAAGAACAACTGCATTTAGTGGAATTTGCCTACAATAATAGCTATTAGCAGAGTATCCAAATGGCATCGTTCGAAGCTTTATATGGTAGGGCGTGTAGGATGCCTTTGTGTTGGGATGAAGTTGGTGAACGGAGTATCACATGCCCTGAGTTGGTGCAGCAAACGGTAGAAGCCGTTGAGATTATCCGGGATAAACTGAGGACAGCGTAGAGTCGCCAAAAGAGTTACGCCGATCGGAGACGACGACTTTTGGAGTTCCAAATTGGAGATCACGTATTTTTCAAGGTGTCACCTATGAAAGGATTGTCCCGATTCAGTAATAAAGGAAAGCTCAGTCTAAGGTATGTCGGGCCATTTGAGATATTACAAAAGATCGGCGATATGGCTTATCGACTTGCTTTGCCGCCCAACCTGTCTCAGATACATAATCTATTCCACGTGTCGATGTTGAGAAAGTATGAACCAGACCCGACCCACGTTCTGAAGTACGAAGAAATAGATGTGGACGACAAAGTGTAGTACGTGGAAAGACCAGTCAGAATCGAAGATAGAAAGGATCGAGTGCTGAGGAACAAGATGATCCCGATGGTCAAAGTCGTTTGGGAGCACCACGGGACTGAAGGTGCTACTTGGGAAAGTGAAGAAGTCATGAGATGTCAATACCCACAGTTGTTTGAGTAGATAAGGATAGATTACAAATTTCGAGGTATGGCCGTCTTGCGGATCGTGCTAGTATTGATGCATTCAACTGGTCTTGTATGGTTTAGTCTTTTAGACCGCTTGCTTCGCTTTCCTTTCTCACGGCCTGGTGTAAATCTGCTTCTGCTACGAGATTGGGTGCTGCTCCATGGTTGCTGTTGGTTTCTCCCCTTTCCCGACTATGGAGGAGTGCCCCTTGAAGATGGCCATACAGTGGGTTTTCCGGTGTGGTCTTCTTTACCAAACGCTGGACTGGTGTATCCTGTTGCTCATACCGGAGTCTTGGTTTGGCTACTGCTCGTGTGGCTTGCTGTCCTGGACTTCTTGCTTCGCTGCCTTGAGTGGCTCTCCGTGTCGACCTATTCTCCATGTTACAACTGCATTGACGTTGAGGCTGCTGACGCTGAGTTTTTCATCGGGCCTTTGGGTTTTACTGGTGCTAGTTGGTCTGCTGTTTCTCATCTCTTATCTTCGGTTTTCCCCTATTGCTCTCGAAGTGCTGAGCCCTCCTCCATGCCTCGTATGCCTGGATGTTTTGTTGATGCCGCTGTCTCTCTTGCTGCTGCTGGCGGCCTCTGCTGACTTCGGCATTCGGACTTGGCTGCTTTGTTCCTGCTCCGAAGTCTCGGCCTCCCTCATCTGCCTCGGATTGGGTGTTCCTTGCTTCGGTTTCACTTGTTTGTGTTGTTGTTAGTCTTGCTTTTGTATAGTTCCGCTGAACCTCTCTTGACCCTGTGTGGACATCTCTGTCCTAATAGGGTCAGGTCGTAGGTTTGAGCTTAGCTTGTATTTGGTTTGAAAAGTATATAAACATTTACCTTTACCAAAAAAAAAAAAAAAAAAAAGATTACAAATTTCGAGGACGAAATTTTTGTAAGGGGGAAGAGTTGTAACAGCCTGAATTTCGACGTAATTTCGGGATCAATAAAATGTATATTATTTCGCATTTCATTTTAGTAAGTCTCGCCCAGAACTGATCATTCTTGGGATACTAACCAATAGGGTATGGCTACATAGGAAATGGTATATGGACCAGGGATCCGATCGTGAATCGGACACCGATCATGAGAATTTATGAAGGAATATGCTAGACCAATACAGGTCTATCTAAGGAAAAGTGACGGATATGATTGGCCAAGGCCAACGATGTACAATCGGATCGCAGGTGATTCTGCACGATCGAAAGTGCACATGGCCAACCAGTCCTGAACTTAAACTGAACGATCGTGACCTCTGAGACTAGTGATAACTTCTCATTCTCTCAATGATCGGGACCGTCATTACTCAAATAACCTTAGGTCGATACGCGTAATCCCTAAACAGCCACCCGTTAGTGAGAGACCCTGAAATTGGAAATTTAGCGAGATTTGGTCACGAAATTGGACCCGGACTTGGTCATCGATTTTCGAGTCCGTATACTACTATTTTGCAAAACTGACGTCATTTTAGAGTGGCCACGCATATTTGGAGTTGTTACGGTCGAAAAATTGAATTTCGGCCCCGAAGTGAAAATTTACGATTTTGCCCTCCGGACTTCGAGGTTGGTTTTCGAGGGCTTGTGCGATGATTTTCGCGATTCCGACACCATATTATATTGGCCACACACATTTGGGGTTGGTACGGGCGAAAATTGAAATTTCGACCTAGGATTGGAAAATTGACCGTTTTGCTCCTAAGTCAAATTTAATTCCGAAAATTTTGGAAATTAAGGAAAGTATTTTAAATATTGGATCAGCTCAATTATTGGACCTTGGACACTTTTGCCCCTCAATTATTGGATATGGACAAACAAGGATCGTTAGATCAATGGCATTTTGGGAAAAATTGCGGATCGCCGACATGTGTCCACCCAAGGCCACTATATTTGACCAAGATGGACCCAAATTCTCTCCTCTCTTATTTTGGCCGGACCATTCTCTCTCCTCTCCCCCGAAATATCTCTCTCCCTCTTCCTCCTTCTCAGCCGCCATTCGTACGCCGAAGCAAGCCGCCGCCGCGCCAGAGCTTGAACTACCGAGCTGCTGCCGCCGTGACCCTCCAGGCGCCCGTACGTCGCCGTCCGTACATCGCCGTACGCCGCGTCCGTACGTATCCGTATGTGTCTATACGTTGTCGTCCGTATGCCGCCGCCAGTTCCACCGTTCACCGGTGATCGACCGCCGTTCCTCGTCGTCGTGAAGTTGGATTAAGTGAGTATAATTTCCTAAATCCGGTCTAGGGAGTGTACATTTTTAGATGGACACGGTTTAGATTATACTGATACAATATTAAGGAGAATTTAGTACTGGTAGTTTGAGGCTGAAATTTGCGATTAAATTGGTGGATCAATTGGCTGATTTGATTGAGGATTTGAGGTCAAGGATTGGCCGATTAATGGTTGTCCAATTGGGGATCATTGGATTAAATTGGACAAATTGAGGACTAGGGGCTGAATTGCCGGAATTGCCCGGATTGTTTGATTAATGGTTATTATGTTCAATCGTGCTAAATTATGAAATGCCATGTTGTGTGCTCGTGTGGCCGAATCATGCGGAGTGTAATTGGCCAATTGACGGCTTGGATTAATTATGAAATTGTGCATTGGGAATTTAGGCCGCACGGTATTAATTGGCCAAGTAAGCATGCTAATTGTGAATTAGGCACTATATGGTGATATGGATTTAATTGAGTGCCTGTACTTTGCTGATGCTCATATTGCATTTTTCATGGTCACGCATTGTGTATGCCGAGAGTGGGGCATGTGATGAAATTGTGTGAGAATGCGTGTCTGACATGAGCATGTGATCACCTAATCGCCCTGATGCGTGTTACGCAGGGTTCAAATAATGACTGGCTGTGTGTATGTGTGATCACATTTCGCCCTGATGCGTGTTACGCGGGGTGTGCCATCCTGATGCGTTTTACGTGGGACGATGCCCGGTACGTCCAGAAGACAACCAACTTGATGCGTTTTACACAGGCACTGGTTTGTAAGGAGATCAGTATTACGCCTGATGCGTTTTGACGCGGGCTAGAGACACTGGGCCGAAAAAATATGTTTTACGGGGGCCACGGAGTGTTGTGATTTGAGAAATAGACCTGATGTGTTTTACGCGGGTCGTAATAAACTAGAATTGAGAATTGAGCCAGTGTGCAGTATAAGCCAAAATGATCATGGCATGTCGATGACATTTGTATGCATAAGAATGCATGGGCTAGTGTTCGAGTGTGCAAGACTTGGTGGATGGCATGCGAAATGAACACAATTGAGCATGAGCATGTGTTTGGCGTACGTGTAACTGCGTGTGCCACGTATGTGCCGTGATTATTATATATTGAATTGCCTAACCTGCAGGGCCACTGATGTGCGCATTGATTGTTGTGAATGGGTTTTTGAGTGTTTTATTGTCTGTCAGGAGAATGTATGTTAGCCTAGCCTAGGTTTAGGGAGTTTTACTCACTGAGATTTATCTCACGGTGTTATTAACCAACATTTTAGACCCTCGACCCTGACAATGCCTAAGATACGTACACTTTTTGGGATCCCGACGCAAATCCAGCAGTCAATGAATATTTTTCCTTCTAGCAATGGGGAGGCGTATGTAAGGTATAGATCTGTGGTTTTCATTGACGTTAAGGAGTACTTTTATCAGACTTAGGAGTATGTCGCGTGGTGTCTTCGGGATGCGAATGGGAACATGGGTCGACCCCTCAAAACCTTCGATGCCCCTCTAGATGTAAATGGCTTGATGAAACCCATATATGCGGATGGTGAGATAATAAATCTACAAGACGTTTATGATGCGGATGGTGAGATAATAAATCTACAAGACATTTATGATGCGGATGGTGTCGATGAGCCCGTGGATGGGGAGCCACAAGAGCCCCAGGTGATAGCTGAAGACCCAAACCAAATTGGTGACGAAGAAGATGAACTCGAAGACATGAACCTGGACTCTGATGAAGACCATGGAGAAGTCGCAGAATTAGGCTCAGATCAAGAGACAAGGCCCGATGATGAGTTAGGACTTTATCTCGACCCAGAACTGGAACCGGATTCTAAAGATGAGTGGGCTGAAGCTCAAGATATAGACTCAGAGGAGTCTGAGTCATCTGGGAGTTCCGCAGGGGAGCCGTCGGATGATTCTTCGGAGTCGTCAGACCCTGATTGGGAGCCCTAGGATGGTCCTAGCCCTCATAGGGAAGCTCGTTCCTTTTTGTTAGTGACTTTTCGATAGTTAGCCTAACCTTCCCTTAGCCACTTACCCTTTTTGATCTAGTGGCTGTTGACTGCTGGTGTCGTTTGCTTTTATTGTATAAGTGAATATTGTAAAGAGAAGCTTTCGATGGTTATGGAAATGTATATTCTTGTTTGATGGTTGTTCTACCTTGGTCTCAAGTGTTTATTTTGTACGGGTATATATATATACTTATATACTTGGTTTCTGCATGTGCCTTGTCTCTGCTTGGGGTGTTGGGTCGGCGACGCATCCTGGGAGCGTTGCACCAAAATCGATAGAGTGGGATGTTACCGCTTCGTGGGGTACGAGGCGTGACAACTAGGATGGGTGACCTTCTGGGTAATTCTTGTGTTGCTCCTCTCTTTTTTGTTTTTCTTTTTATTTAATGATAGCCTTTTTGCCGGGTCGAGATTTTGTCGAGCGACGCATTGTCTTTTATCCGGGCGAGATGAATCACGAAGGTATTCGCGAAGCATGACGGGGCCCACGGCTTTCCGAAAGGTGCTTACGGGCCCCATGAGTGCATCCGGATCAAAAGCTGTGCTCCTAAACAAGGAAATTTCGAGGTTTTCCAAGAAACATTTCTTTTTGCTCCCTCGTTCTTTCCAGAGAAATATCCCATTATTATCCGGTAATTGCGCGACGAGTCGTCAAAAACCAGAAAAAGAAGTCACAATACAATTCTTGACAAGACAAAGGGCTTCGGTTCGAATACATTAGCAATGTGTAAGATGACGAGTGCGATCATACCAGCACTAATGCACCGGATCCCATCAGAACTCCGAAATTAAGCGTGCTTTGACAAGAGTAGTACTAGGATAAGTGACCTCCTGGGAAGTCCTCGTGTTGCACCCCTATTTTTCGTTTTTCTTTTGATTTAACGATCATCTTTTTGCCGGGTCGAGATTTTGTCGAGCAGCGCGTTATCTTTTCTGGAGGGAGACGAATCACGAAGGTATTTGCGAAGCATGACGGGGCCCACGGCTTTCCGAAAAGTGCTTGCCGGCTGCATGAGTTCATCTAGATCAAAAGCTGTGTTCGTAAACGCGGGAATTTCGAAGTTTTCTGAGAAATGTTTCTTTTTGCTCACTTGTTCGTTTCCGAGCAATATGCCATTAAATATCCGGTAATTGCACGACAGGTCGTCAAAAATCGAAAATAGAAGTCCCAATACATTTCTTGAGAAGAAGAAGGGCTTTGGTTCAAATACATTTGCAATGCATTACATGAAGGGTGCGGTCATACCAGCACTAATCCACCCGATCCCATCAGAATTTCGAAGTTAAGCAGACTTGTGCGAGAGTAGTACTAGGGTGGGCGACCATCTGGGAAGTCCTCATGTTGCACCCCTCTTTTTCGTTTTTCATTTCATTTAACGATCGGCTTTTTGTCGAGTCGAGATTTTCTCGAGCGACGTGTTATCTTTACCGCGTCGAGACGAATCATGAAGGTATTCGCGAAGCATGACGGGGCCCACGACTTTTAGAAAGGTGCTTACGGGCTCCGTGAGTCCATCTGGATCAAAAGTTGTACTCGTAAACGCGGGAATTTCGAGGTTATCCAAGAAACATTTCTTTTTGCTCACTTGTTTATTCCAGAGCAATATCACATTATTATTCGGTCATTACGCGACAGGTCATCAAAAATCGGAAGAAGAAGTCCCAATACATTTCTTGAGAAGATGAAGGGCTTTGGTTCAAATACATTAGCAATGTGTAACATGACGAGTACGATCATACGAGCACTAATGCACCGGATCCCATCAGAACTCCGAAGTTAAGCGTGCTTAGGCGAGAGTAGTACTAGGATGGGTGACCGCCTCGGAAGTCCTCGTGTTGCACCCCTCTTTTTCGTTTTTCTTTTCATTTAATGATTGGCTTTTTGCCAAGTCAAGATTTTCTCGAGCGGCGCGTTGTCTTTGTCGAGGGGAGATGAATCACGAAGGTATTCGCGAAGCATGACGGGGCCCACGGCTTTCCGAAAGGTACTTACGGGCCCTGTGAGTCCATCTGGATCAAAAGCTGTGCTCATAATCGCTGGAATTTCGAGGTTATCCGAGAAACATTTCTTTTTGCTCACTTGTTCGTTCTAGAGCAATATCCCATTATTATCCGGTCATTGCACGACGGGTCGTCAAAAATCAGAAAAAGAAGTCCAAATACATTTCTTGAGAAGACGAAGGGCTTTGGTTCAAATACATTAGAAATGCGTAAGATGACGAGTGCGATCATACCAGCACTAATACACCGTATCCCATCAGAACTTCGAATTTAAGCGTGCTTTAGCGAAAATAGTACTAGGATGGGTGACCGCCTGGGAAGTCCTCGAGTTGTACCCCTCTTTTTCGTTTTTCTGTTCATTTAACGATCGGCTTTTTGCCGAGTCGAGATTTTCTAGAGCGGCGCGTTGTCTTTGTCGGGGCTAGACGAATCACGAAAGTATTCGCGAAGCATAACCGGGCCCACGGCTTTCCGAAAGGTGCTTACGGGCCCCGTGAGTCCATCCGGATCAAAAACTATCGTAATCATGGGAATTTCGAGGTTATCCGAGAAATATTTCTTTTTGCTCTCTTGTTCGCTCCATAGTAGTATCCATTATTATCCGGTCATTACACAACGGGTCAGCAAAAATCAAAAAAAGAAGTCCCCATACATTTCTTGAGAAAAGGAAGGGCTTTAGTTCAAATACATTAGCAATGCGTAACGTGATGGGTGCGATCATACCATCACTATTGCACCGGATCCCATCAGAACTTCAAAGTTAAGCGTGCTTGGGCGAGAGTTGTACTAGGATGGGTGACCGCCTGGGAAGTCCTCTTGTTGCACCCCTCTTTTTTGTTTTTCTTTTCATTTAACGATCGGCTTTTTGCCAAGTCGAGATTTTCTTGAACGGCACGTTATCTTTGCCGGGGCGAGACGAGTCACGAAGGTGTTCGTGAAGCATGACGGGGCCCATGGCTTTCCGAAAAGTGCTTACGGGGCCCGTGAGTGCATTCAAATCAAAAGCTATGCTCGTAAACGCGGGAATTTCGAAGTTTTCCGAGAAACGTTTCTTTTTGCTCACATGTTCGTTCCCTAGAGAAATCCCTTTAATTGTTCGGTGAATGCACGACGGGTTGTCAAAAACCGGAAATAGAAGTCCCAATACATTTCTTAAGAAGAGGAAGGGCTTCGGTTCAAATACATTAGCAATGCGTAACATGACGGATGCAATCATACCAGTACTAATGCACCGGATCCCATCAGAACTTCAAAGTTAAGCCTGCTTAGGTGAGAGTAGTACTAGGATGGGGGTGACTTCCTGGGAAATTCTCGTGTTACACCCCTCTTCTTTGTTTGTCTTTTTATTTAACGATCGCCTTTTTGTCGAGTCAAGATTTTCTCGAGCGGCGCGTTAACTTTGCCGGGCCAAGACGAATCACGAAGGTTTTCGCGAAGCATGATGGGGCCCATGGCTTTCCGAAAAGTGCTTAGAGGCCCCGTGGGTGCATCCGGATCAAAAGCTATGCTCGTAAACGCGGGAATTTCGAGGTTTTCCGACAAACGTTTCTTTTTGCTCACTTGTTCGTTCCCAAGCAAAATCCCATTAATTATCCAGTGATTGCATGACGGGTCGTCAAAAATCAGAAAAAGAAGTCCCAATACATTTCTTGAGAAGAGGAACGGCTTTGGTTCAAATGCATTTGCAATACGCAACATGACGGGTGCGATCATACCAGCACTAATGCACTGGATACCATCAGAACTCCGAAGTTAAGCGTGCTTGGGTGAGAGTAGTACTAGTATGGGTGACCGCCTCGGAAGTCCTCTTGTTGCACCCCTCTTTTTCGTTTTTCTTTTCATTTAATGATTGGCTTTTTGCCAAGTCAAGATTTTCTCGAGCGGCGTGTTGTCTTTGTCGAGGGAAGATGAATCATGAAGGTATTTGTGAAGCATGACGGGGCCCACGGCTTTCTGAAAGGTACTTACGGGCCCCGTGAGTCCATCCGAATCAAAAGTTGTGCTCGTAATCGCAGGAATTTCGAGGTTATCTGAGAAACATTTCTTTTTGCTCACTTGTTCGTTCCAAAGCAATATCCCATTATTATCTGGTCTTTAAGCGATGGGTCGTCAGAAATCGGAAAAAGAAGTCCCGATACATTTCTTGAGAAGACGAAGGGCTTTGGTTCAAATACATTAGAAATGCGCAACATGACGGGTGCGATCATACCAGCCCTAATGCATCGGATCCCATCAGAACTCGGAAGTTAAGCATGCTTGGGCAAGAGTAGTATTAGGATGGGTAACCGCCTGGGAAGTCCTCGTGTTGCACTCCTCTTTTTCGTTTTTCTTTTCATTTAACGATCGGCTTTTTGTAGAGTCGAGATTTTCTAGAGCTGCGCGTTGTCTTTGTTGGGGCGAGACGAATCACAAAGGTATTCGCGAAGCATGACGGGGGCCACGGCTTTCCGAAAGGTGCTTATGGTCCCCGTGAGTCTATCCAGATCAAAAGCTGTGCTCGTAATCGCGGGTATTTCTAGGTTATCCGAGAAACATTTCTTCTTGCTCTCTTGTTCGTTCTAAAGCAATATCCCATTATTATCTGGTCATTGCTCGACGGGTCGTCAAAAATCGGTAAAAGAAGTTCAAATACATTTCTTGAGAAGAGGAAGGGCTTTGGTTCAAATACATTAGCAATGCGTAACGTAACGGGTGCGATCATACTAGCACTAATGCACCGGATCCCATCAAAAGTCCGAAGTTAAGCGTGCTTGGGCGAGAGTAGTACTAGGATGGTTGACCTCCTCGAAAATCCTCATGTTGCACCCATCTTTTTCATTTTTCTTTTTATTTAACAATCACCTTTTTGCGGGGTAAAGTTTTTGTCGAGCTGCGTGTTAATTTCGCTGGGGCGAGATGGATCACAAAGGTATTCGCGAAGAATGACGGGACCCATGGCTTTCCAAAGAGTTCTTGCATGCCCCTTGAGTCCATCCAGATCCAAAGCTGCACTCGTTGACACGGGAATTTCGGGGTTTTTCGATAATCGTTTCTTTTTGCTCACTTGTTCGTTCTCGAGCATTATCCCGTTAATTATCCGGTAATTGCGCAATGGGTCATCAAAAACTGGAAATAAAAGTCCTAAAACATTTATTGAGAAGAGGAAGGGCTTTGGTTCAAATACAGTTGCAATGCGTTACATGACAGGTGCGAGCATACCAGCAGTAATGCACCGAAACCCATCAGAACTCCGAAGTTAAGCATGCTTGGCCGAGAGTAGTACTAGGATGGGTGTAACCTCCTCGGAAATGCTCGTGTTGAACCCCTCTTTTTTGTTTTTCTTTTTATTTAACGATTGCCTTATTGCTGAGTCGAGATTTTGTCGAGCGGCACGTTGTTTTTGCCGAGGGGAGACGAATCACGAAGGTATTCACCAAGCATGACGAGGCCCAGGGCTTTTCAAAAAGGGCTTACAGGCCCCGTGAGTGCATCCGGATCAAAAGCTATACTCGTAAACGCAGGAATTTCGATGTTTTCCGCGAAACATTTCTTTTTGTTCACTTGGTCGTTCAAGAGCAATATCCCATTAATTATTGGGTAATTGCGCGACGGATCATCAAAAACCAGAAAAAGAAGTCCCAATACATTTCTTGAGACGAGGAAGGGCTTTGGTTGAAAGACCTTTGCAATGCGTAACATGATGGGTGCGATCCTACCAGCACTAATGCACCGGATCCCATTAGAAGCCCAAAGTTAAGCGTGCTTGGCCGAGAATAATACTAGGATGGTTGAGCTCCTAGGAAGTCCTTGTGTTGCACCCCTCTTTTTCGTTTTTCATTTTATTTAACGATCGTCTTTTTGCCGGCTAAAGAATTTGTTGTGCGGCACGTTATCTTTGCAGGGGCAAGACGAATCACGAATGTATTCGCGAAGCATGATGGGGCCCATGGCTTTCCGAAAAGTGCTTGCCGACAACATGAGTCCATCCAGATCAAAAGCCGTGCTCGTAAACGCGGTAATTGCAAGGTTTTCCAAGAAACGTTTCTTTTTACTCACTTGTTCGTTCCCGAGCAATATCCAGTTAATTATTCTGTAATTGCGCGACAGGTCGTCAAAAACCAGAAACAGACGTCCCAATACATTTCTTGAGAAGCGAAAGGGCTTTGGTTTAAATACATTTGCAATGCGTAACATGACGGGTGCAATCATAAAAGCACTAATGCACCGGATCCCATCAGAACTCCGAATTTGAGCGTGCTTGGGCGAGAGTAGTACTGGGATGGGTGACCTCCTGAAAAGTCCTAGTGTTGCACTCGTCTTTTTCGTTTTTCTTTTTATTTAACGATTGCCTTTTTGTTAGATCGAGATTTTGTCGAGCGGCGCCATATTTTCGCTGGGGCAAGACAAATTAGGCAGGCATTCATGAAGCATGATAGGGCCCACGGTTTTCCCAAAAGTGCTTACAGGAGTGCATCCGAATCAAAAGTTGTGCTCGTAAACGCGAGAATTTCGAGGTTTTCCGAGAAACGTTTCTTTTTGCTCACTTGTTTGTTCCCAAGCAATATCCCGTTAATTATCCGTTAAATGCACGACGGGTCGTCAAAAATCGAAAATAGAAGTCCCAATACATTTTTTGAGAAGAGGAAGGGCTTTGGTTCAAATACATTTGCAATACGTAACATGACGGGTGCGATCGTACCAATACTAATGCACCAGATCCCATCACAACTTCGAAAATAAGCGTGCTTGGGTGAGAGTAGTACAAGGATGGGTGACCTCCTGGGAAGTCCTCTTGTTGCACCTCTTTTTTTCGTTTTTCTTTTTATTTAGCGATTGCCTTTTTACCGGGTAGAGTTTTTGTCGAGTCGCACGTTGTCTTCGCTTGGGCGAGACGAATCACGAAGGTATTCGCGAAGCATGACAGGGCCCATAGCTTTCCGAAATGTTCTTATAGGCCCTGTGAGTCCATCCGAATCCAAAGAAGCACTCGTAAACGCAGTAATTTCGGGGATTTTCGATAAAGTTTCTTTTTGCTCACTTGTTCGTTCCCGAGCGATATCTTGTTAATTATCCGGTAATTGGGCGATAGGTCTTCAAAAATCGGAAATAGAAGTCCCAATACATTTCTTGTGAAGAGGAAGGGCTTTGGTTCAAATACATTTGCAATGCGTAACATGACGGGTGCGATCATACGAGCAGTAATACACCGAATCCCATTAGAACTTCGAAGACAAGCGTGCTCAGCCAAGAGTAGTACTAGGATGGGTGACCTTCTAGGAAGTCCTCGTGTTGCACCACTCTTTTTCGTTTTTTTTTCATTCAACAATCGCCTTTTTGCCGAGTCGAGATTTTGTCGAGCTGCTCATTATCTTTGTCGGGGAGAGACGAATCACGTAGGTATTCACGAAGCATGACGGGGCCCACGGCTTTCCGAAAAGTGCTTACGGGCCCCGTGAGTCCATCCGGATCAAAAGTTGTGCTCGTAAACGCGGGAATTTCGAGGTTTTTCGAGAAACATTTATTTTTGCTCACTTGATCGTTCCCAAGCAATATCCCGTTAATTATCTGGTAATTGCGCGACGGGTCGTAAAAAATCGGAAATAGAAATCCCAATACATTTCTTGAGAAGAGGAAGGGCTTTGATTCAAATACATTTGCAATACGTAACATGACGGGTGCGATCATATGAGCAGTAATACACCGAATCCCATTAGAACTTCGAAGACAAGCGTGCTCAGCCAAGAGTAGTACTAGGATGAGTGACCTCTTAGGAAGTCCTCGTGTTGCACCACTCTTTTTCGTTTTTTTTTCATTTAACGATCGCCTTTTTGCCGAGTCGAGATTTTGTCGAGCGGCTCATCATCTTTGTCAGGGAGAGACGAATCACGTAGGTATTCACGAAGCATGACGGTGCCCACGGCTTTCCGAAATGTGCTTACAGGCCCTGTGAGCCCATCCGGATCAAAAGTTGTGCGCGTAAACGCGGGAATTTCGAGGTTTTCCGAGAAACATTTGTTTTTGCTCATTTGATCGTTCCCAACCAATATCCCGTTAATTATCCGGTAATTGCACGACGGGTCGTCAAAAATCGGAAATAAAAATCTCAATACATTTCTTGAGAAGAGGAAGGGCTTTGGTTCAAATACATTTGCAATGCGTAACATGACGGGTGCGATCATACGAGTAGTAATACATCGAATCCCATTAGAACTTCGAAGACAAGCGTGCTCAGTCGAGAGTAGTACTAGGATGGGTGACCTCCTAGGAAGTCCTCGTGTTGCACCACTCTTTTTCATTATTTTTTCATTTAACGATCGCCTTTTTGCTGAGTCGAGATTTTGTCGAGCGGCTCACTATCTTTGTCGGGGATAGACGAATCACGTAGGTATTCACGAAGCATGACGGGGCCCACAGCTTTCCGAAAAGTACTTACGGGCCCCGTGAGTCCATCCGGATCAAAAGCTATGCTCGTAAACGCGGAAATTGCGCGATAGGTCGTTAAAAATCGGAAATAGAAATCCCAATACATTTCTTGAGAAGAGGAAAGGCTTTGGTTCAAATACATTTGCAATGCGTAACATGACGGGTGCGATCATATCAGCACTAATGCACCGGATCCCATCAGAACTCCAAAGTTAAGCGTGCTTGGTGAGAGTAGTACTAGGATGGGTGACCTCTTAGGAAGTCCTTGTGTTGCACCCCTCTTTTTCGTTTTTCTTTTTATTTAACGATCGCCTTTTTGCGGGGTCGAGATTTTTTCGAGCGGCGCGTTATCATTGCCGGTGCGAGACGAATCACGAAGGTATTCGCAAAGAATGACGGGGCCCATGGCTTTCCGAAAAGTTCTTGCAAGCCTCGTGAGTCCATCCGGATCCAAAGCTGCGCTCGTAGACACAGGAATTTCGGGGTTTTTCGATAAACGTTTCTTTTTGCTCAATTGTTCGGTCTCGAGCATTATCCCGTTAATTATTCGGTAATTGCGCAACTGGTCGTCAAAAACTGGAAATAGAGGTCCCAAAATATTTATTGAGAAGAGGAAGGGCTTTGGTTCATATACAGCTGTAATGCATTACATGACGGGTGCGATCATACCAGCAGTAATGCACCGTATCCCATAGAACTCCGAAGTTAAGCGTGCTTGGGCGAGAGTAGAACTAGGATGGGGGTGACCTCCTGGGAAATTCTCGTGTTACACCTCTCTTTTTGGTTTTTCTTTTTATTCAACGATCGCCTTTTTGCCAGGTCAAGATTTTATCGAGCTGCGCTTTGTCTTTGCTGGGGCAAGACGAATCATGAAGGTATTCGCCAAGCATGACGGGGCCCATAGCTTTCCGAAAACTTCTTGTAGGCCCCGTGAGTCCATCCAGATCCAAAGCTGCACTCGTAGACCCGGGGAATTTCGAGGTTTTCCGATAAATATGTCTTTTTGCTCACTTGTGCTTTCGCGAGCAATATCCCGTTAATTATCCGGTGATTGCACGACAGGTCGCCAGGAACTGGAAATAGAAGTCCCAAAACATTTATTGAGAAGAGGAAGGGCTTTGGTTCAAATACAGTTAAAATGCGTTACATGACGGGTCTGATCATATCAGCAGTAATGCACCGAATCCCATTAGAACTCCGAAGTTAAGCGTGCTTAGGCGAGAGTAGTACTAGGATGGGAGTGACCTCCTGGAAAATTCTCGTGTTGCACCCCTCTTTTTGCTTTTTCTTTTTATTTAACGATTGCTTTTTTGCCAAGTCGAGATTTTATCTACCGGCACGTTGTCTTTGCTGGGGCGAGACGAATCACGAAGGTATTCGCCAAGCATGATGGGGCCCACGGATTTCCGAAAAGTGCTTAAAGGCCCCATGAGTGCATCCGGATCAAAAGCTGTGCTCGTATACGCGAGAATTTCGTGGATTTCCGAGAAACATTTCTTTTTGCTCACTTATTCGTTCTAGAGTAATATCCCGTTAATTATCCGGTAATTGCGCGACGAGTCGTCAAAAATCGAAAAAAGAAATGCCAATAAATTTCTTGAGAAGAGGAAGGGCTTTGGTTCAAATACCTTTGCAATGCGTAACATGACAAGTGTGATCCTACCAACACTAATGCACCGGATTCCATTAGAAGTTCGAAGTTAAGCGTGCTTGGACGAGAGTACTACTAGGATGGTTGACCCCGTGGGAAGTTCTCTTGTTGTACCCCTCTTTTTCGTATTTCTTTTTATTTAATGATCGCCTTTTTGCCGGGTCGAGATTTTGTCGAGTGACGCGTTATCTTTCCCGGGGCAAGAGGAATCACGAAGGTATTCGCGAAGCATGCCAGGGCTCACGGCTTTCCGAAAAGTGCTTGTTGGCAACGTGAGTCCGTCCGGATCAAAAGCTGTGCTCGTAAATGTGGGAATTTCGAGGTTTTCCGAGAAACATTTTTTTTTGCTCACTTGTTCGTTCCTGAGCAATATCCCGTTAATTATCCAGTAATTGCGGACAGGTCATCAAAAACCGGAGATAGAAGTCCCAATACATTTCTTGAGAAGAGGAAAGGCTTTAGTTCAAATACATTTGCAATGCGTAACAAGACGAGTGCGATCATAAAAGCACTAATGCACCGGATCCCATCAGAACTTCGAATTTAAGTGTGCTTGGGCGAGAGTACCAGGGAAATCCTCGTGTTGCATCCGTCTTTTTCGTTTTTCTTTTTATTTAACCATCGCCTTTTTACCGGGTCGATATTTTGTCAAGCTATGCGATATCTTTGCCGGGGCAAGACGAATCAGGTAGGTATTTGCGAAGCATGACGGGGCCCACGGCTTTCCAAAAAGTTCTTACCGGCCCCGTGAATGCATCTGAATCAAAAGCTGTGCTCGTAAACGCGGGAATTTCGAGGTTTTTCGAGAAACGTTTCTTTTTGCTCACTTGTGCATTCCCGAGCAATATCCCGTTAATTTTCCAGTAAATGCGCGACGGGTCGTCAAAAATCGAAAATAGAAGTCTCAATACATTTCTTGAGAAGAGGAAGGGCTTTGGTTCAAATATATTTGCATTGCGTAACATGACGGGTGCGATCTTACCAGTACTAATGCACCGGATCCCATCACAACTTTGAAAATAAGCGTGGTTAGGTGAGAGCAGTAGAAGGATGGGTGACATCCCGAGAAGTCCTCGTGTTGCATCCCTTTTTTTCGTTTTTTTTTCTTTAACGAACACCTTTTTGCCGAGTAGAGTTTTTGTCGAGCGGCGCGTTGTCTTTGCTAGGGTGAGATGAATCACGAAGGTATTCGTAAAGTATGATGGGGCCTACGGCTTTCCGAAATGTACTTATAGGTCCGTGAGTCCATCCGAATCCAAAGCAGTGCTCGTAAATGCAGTAATTTCGGGGTTTTCCGATAAATGTTTCTTTTTGCTCACTTGTTCATTCCCGAGTAATATCATGTCAATTATCCGGTAATTATACAACGGATCGTCAAAAATCGGAAATAGAAGTCTCAATACATTTCTTGTGAAGAGGAAGGGTTTTGGTTTAAATATATTTGCAATGCGTAACATGACGGGTGCGTTCATACGAGCAGTAATGCACCGGATCCCATCAGAACTTCGAAGATAAGCGTGTTTGGGCGAGAGTAGTACTAGGATAGGTGACCTCCCGGGAAGTCCTCGAGTTGCACCACTCTTTTTCGTATTTCTTTTCATGTAACGATCGCATTTTTTGCCGAGTCGAGATTTTGTCGAGCGGCGCATTATCTTTGCCGGGGCGAGACTAATCACGTAGGTATTCGCGAAACATGATGGGGCCCACGGCTTTCCGAAAAGTGCTTACGGGCCCCGTGAGTCCATCCGGATCAAAAGCTGTACTCGTAAACGCGGTAATTTCGAGGTTTTTCGAGAAACGTTTCTTTTTGCTCACTTGTTTGTTCCAGAGCAATATCCCATTATTATCCGATAATTGCGCGACAAATCATCAAAATTCGGAAAAAAAAAGTCCCAATACATTTCTTGAGAAGATGAAGGGCTTTGGTTCAAATACCTTTGCAATGCGTAACATGACGGGTGCGATTATACCAGCACTAATGCACCGGATCCCATCAGAAGTCCGAAGTAAAGCGTGCTTGGGCGAGAATAGTACTAGGATGGTTGAGCTCCTGGGAAGTCCTCGTGTTGCACCCCTCTTTTTCGTTTTTCTTTTTATTTAACAATTACCTTTTTTGGGGGTAAAGTTTTTGTCGAGTGACGCGTTATCTTTGCCAGGACGAGACGAATCACGAAGGTATTCGTGAAGCATGACGGGGCCCATAGCTTTCCGAAAAGTTCTTGTAGGCCGCATGAGTCCATTCGGGTCCAAAGCTGCCCTCGTAGACGCGGGAATTTTGGGATTTTCTGATAATTGTTTCTTTTTGCTCACTTGTTCGTTCTCAAGCAATATCCCATTAATTATCCTGTAATTGCGTGACGGGTCGTCGAAAACTAGAAATAGAAGTCCCAAAACATTTATTGAGAAGAGGAAGGGCTTTGGTTCAAATACAGTTACAATGCGTTACATGACGGGTGCGATCATACCAGCAATAATGCATCGGATCCCGTCAGAACTCCGAAGTTAAGCGTGCTTGGGCGAGAGTAGAACTAGGATGGGGGTGACCTCCTTGGAAATTCTCGTGTTGCACCCTTCTTTTTTGTTTTTTTTATTTAACGATCACCTTTTTGCCGAGTCGATATTTTGTCGAGCCGTGCGTTGTCTTTTCCGGGGCGAGACGAATCACGAAGGTATTTGCCAAGCATGACGGGGCCCACGGCTTTCCGAAAAGTGCTTACAGGCCCCGTGAGTGCATCCGGATCAAAAGCTGTACTCGTAAACGCGGGAATTTCGAGGTTTTCAAAGAAACATTTCTTTTTACTCACTTGTTCGTTCAAGAGCAATATCCCGTTAATTATCTGGTAATTACGCGACGGGTCGACAAAAACCGGAAAAAGAAGTCCCAATACATTTCTTGAGAAGACGAAGGGATTTGGTTCAAATACCTTTGCAATGCGTAACATGACGGGTGCGATCTTGCCAGCACTAATGCACCGGATCCCATTAGAAGTCTGAAGTTAAGCGTGCTTGGGCAAGAGTAGTACTAGGATGGTTGACCTCCTGGGAAGTCTTCGTGTTGCACCCCTCTTTTTCATTTTTCTTTTTATTTAACGATCTTCTGTTTGCTGGGTCTAGATTTTGTCGAGTAGCGCGTTATCTTTGCCGGGGTAAGACCAATCACGAAGGTTTTCGCAACACCTGACGAGGCCCACGGCTTTCCGAAAAGTGCTTGCCGACAATGTTAGTCCATCCGGATCAAAAGCTGTGCTCGTAAACACGAGAATTTTGAGGTTTTTCGAGAAACAATTCTTTTTGCTGATTTGTTCGTTCCCGAGCAATATCCCGTTAATTATTCGGTAATTGCGCGACAAGTCATCAAAAACCAGAAATAGAAGTCCCAATACGTTTATTGAGAAGAGGAATGGCTTTGGTTCAAGTACATTTGTAATGCATAACATGACGGGTGCGATCATAAAAGCACTAATGCACCGGAACCCATCAGAAATCCGAATTTGAGTGTGCTTGGGCTAGAGTAGTACTAGGATAGGTGACCTCCTGGGAAGTCCTCGTGTTGCACCCGTCTTTTTCGTTTTTCTTTTTATTTAACCATCGGCTTTTTGTCGGGTCTAGATTTTGTGGAGCGGCGCGATATCTTCGCCGAGGCAAGACGAATCATGCAGGTATTTGCAACGCATGACAGGGCCCACGGCTTTCCGAAAAGTACTTACAGGCCTCGTGAGTGCATTCGAATCAAAAGTTGTACTCGTAAATGCGGGAATTTCGAGGTTTTCCGAAAAACGTTTCTTTTTACTCACTTATTCGTTCCCAAGCAATATCCCGTTAATTATCCGGTAAATGCGCAACGGGTCGTCAAAAATCGAAAATAGAAGTCCCAATACATTTCTTGAGAAGAGAAAGGGCTTTGGTTCGAATACATTTGCAATGCGTAACATAAAGGATGCGATCATACCAGCACTAATGCACCGGATCCCATCACAACTTCAAAAATAAACGTGCTTAGGTGAGAGCAGTAAAAGGATGGGTGACCTCCTGGGAAGTCCTCATGTTGCACCCATTTTTTTCGTTTTTCTTTTTATTTAACGATCGCCTTTTTGCCGGGTAGAGTTTTTGTTGAGCGGCTCGTTATCTTTGCCAGGGCGAGATGAATCATGAAGGTATTCACGAAGCATGACGGGACCCACGGCTATTCGAAAAGTACTTATAGGCCCCGCGAGTCCATCCAAATCGAAAGCAGCGATTGTAAATGCGATAATTTCCGGATTTTCCGATAAACGTTTCTTTTTGCTCACTTGTTCGTTCCCGAGCAATATCCTGTTAGTTATCTGGTAATTACGCGACGGGTCGTCAAAAACTGGAAATAGAAGTTCCAATACATTTCTTCTGAAGAGAAAGGGCTTTGGTTCAAATACATTTGCAATGCGTAACATGACGGGTGCGATCATACGAGCAATAATGCACCTGATCTCATGAGAACTTCAAAGATTAGCGTGCTTGGGCGAGAGTAGTACTAGGACGGGTCACCTCGTGGGAAGTCCTCGTGTTGCATCACTCTTTTTCGTTTTTCTTTTCATTTAACGATCGCCTTTTTGCCGAGTCGAGATTTTGTCGAGCGACGCATTATCTTTGCCGGGGCAAGACGAATCACGAAGGTATTCGTGAAGTATGATGGGGCCCACGGCTTTTCGAAAAGTACTTGTAGGCCCCGTGAGTCCATCCGAATCCCAAAGCAACGCTCGTAAACGCAGTAATTTCGGGGTTTTCCAATAGACGTTTCTTTTTGCTCACTTGTTCATTCCCGAGCAATATCCTGTTAATTATCCGGTAATTGCTCCACGGGTCTTCAAAAACCGAAAATAGAAGTCCTAATACTTTTGTTGTAAAGAAGAAGGGCTTTGGTTCAAATACATTTGCAATGCGTAATATGATAAGTGTGATCATACCAGCACTAATACATCGGATCCCATCAGAACTCCAAAGTTAAGCGTACTTGGGCGAGAGTAGTACTAGGATGGGTGACCTCCTGGGAAGTCCTCGTGTTGCACCCCTCTTTTTCGTTTTTCTTTTTATTTAACGATCGCCTTTTTGCGAGGTAGAGATTTTGTCGAGCGGCGCGTTATCATGGCCGGGGCGAGACGAATCATGAGGGCATTCGCGAAGCATGACGGGGCCCACGGCTTTCCGAAAAGTGCTTACGGGCCCCGTGAGTCCATTCGCATCAAAAGCTATGCTCGTAAATGCGGGAATTTCGAGGTTTTGCGAGATACGTTTCTTTTTGCTCACTTGTTCGTTCCCGAGCAATATCCCGTTAATTATCCGGTAATTGCGCGACGGGTCGTCAAAAATCGGAAATAGAAGTCCCAAAACATTTCTTGAGAAGAGAAAGGGCTTTGGTTCAAATACATTTGCAATGCGCAAAATGACGGGTGCGATCATCCCAGCACTAATGCACCGGATCCAATCAGAACTCCGAAGTTAAGCGTGCTTGGGCGAGAGTAGTACTAGGATGGGTGACCTCCTTGGAAGTCTTTGTGTTGCACCCCTCTTTTTCGTTTTTCTTTTTATTTAACCATTGCCTTTTTGTCGGGTAGAGTTTTATGGACCGGCGCATTATCTTCGCTAGGGCGAGATGAATCACGAAGGTATTCGCGAAGCATAACGACGCCCACGGATTTTCGAAAAGTAGTTACGGGCCCTGTGGGTCCATTTGGATCAAAAGTTGTGCTCGTAAACGCGGAAATTCAAGATTTTCCGAGAAACATTTGTTTTTGCTCACTTATTCGATCCCGAGCAATATCCAGTTAATTATCCAGTAATTGGGCAACGGGTCATTAAAAACATGAAATAGAAGTCCCAATACATTTCTTGAGAAGAGGAAAGGCTTTGGCTCAAATATATTTTCAATACGTAACATGATTGGCGCGATCATACTAGCACTAATGCACCGCATCCCATCAGATTTCCGAAATTAAGCGTGCATGAGCAAGAGTAGTACTAGGATGGGTGACCTCCTTGGATGTCCTCGGGTTGCACCCCTCTTTTTCGTTTTTCTGTTTATTTAACAATCGCCTTTTTGTTAGGTCGAGATTTTGTCGAGCGGTGCGGTATTTTTCTGGGGCTAGACCAATCACGAACGTATTCGCGAAGCATGACGAGTCCTACGGCTTTCTGAAAAGTGCTTACGGGACCCATGAGTCTATTCAGATCAAAAGCTTTGCTCGTAAATGCGGGAATTTCGAGGTTTTCATAAAAACGTATCTATTTCCTCACTTGTTCGTTCCCTAACAATATCCCGTTAATTATCTAGTGATTATGCGATGGGTCATCAAAAACCGTAAACAGATGTCCCCATACATTTCTTGAGCAGAGGAAGCAATATCCCGTTAATTATCTAGTGATTATACGACGGGTCATCAAAAACCGTAAATAGAAGTCCCAATACATTTCTTGAGCAGAGGAAGGGTTTTGCTTCAATTACATTTGCAATATGTAACGTTAGGGGTGCGATCATACCGGCACTAATGCACCAGATTCCATCACAACTTTGAAGTTAAGCGTGCTTGGGCGAGAGTTGTACTAGGATGGGTGACCTCCTGGGAAGTCCTCGTGTTGCATCGCTCTTTTTCGTTTTTCTTTTTATTTAACGATCGTCCTTTTTCCGAGTCGAGATTTTATCGAGTGGCGCGTTATCTTGCCGGGGCGAGACAAATCACGAAAGTATTCGCAAAGCATGACGGGTCCCACAGTTTTTCGAAAAGTGCTTAAGGGAACCATGAGTCCATCCGGATCAAAAGCTGAGCTCGTAAACGTTTTCCAAGAAACATTTCTTTTTGCTCACTTGTTCGTTCCCGAGCAAAATCCCGTTAATTATCCGGTAATTGCGCGAAGAGTCATCAAAACCGGAAATAGAAGTCTCGATACATTTCTTGAGAAGAGGAAGGGCTTTGCTGCAAATACATTTGCAATGCGTAAGGCGAAGGGTGTGATCATACTAGCACTGATGCATCGGAATCCATTAGAGCTTCGAAGTTAAGCATGCTTAGGCAAGAGTAGTATTAGCATAGGTGACCTCCTGGAAAGTCCTCGTGTTGCACCCTTCTATTTCGTTTTTCTAAAAACGTTTCTTTTTGCTCGCTTGTTCGTTCCCTGGCAATACCCCATTAATTATCTAGTAATTATGCGACGGGTCATCAAAAACCGTAAATAGAAGTCCCAATAAATTTCTTAAGAAGAGGAAGGGTTTTGGATCAAATACGTTTACAATGCGTAACATGACTAGTGCGATCATACCTACACTAATGCACCGGATTCCATCAAAACTCCGAAGTTAAGCATACTTGGGCGAGAATAGTACTAGGATGGGTGACCTCTTGAGAAGTCCTCGTGTTGCACCCCTCTTTTTCATTTTTCTTTTTATTTAACGATCGTCTTTTTGTCGAGTGGCGCGTTATCTTGCCGGGGCGAGACAAATCACAAAGGTATTCGCAAAGCATGACGGAGCCCACGGCTTTTCGAAAAGTGCCTATGGGCCCCACAAGTCCATCCATATCAAAAGCTGTGCACGTAAATGCTACAATTTCCAGGTTTTTCGAGAAACGTTTCTTTTTGCTTACTTGTTCATTCCAAAGCAATATTACTGTTAATTATTTGGTAATCGCGCGTCAGGTCGTCAAAAACCGAAAATAGAAGTCCCAATACATTTCTTTAGAAGTGGAAGGGCTTTGCTTCAAACACATTTGCAATGCGTAACACAATGGCTGCAATCATACTAGCTCTAATGCACTGAATCCCATCCGAAATTATATGTGCTTGGGCGAGAATAGTTCTAGGATGGGTGACCTCCTGGGAAGTCTTCGAGTTGCACCCGTTTTTCCATATTTCTTTTTATTTAACGTTCGCCTTTTTTTCGGGTCAAGATTTTATCGAGCAGCCCGATGTCTTGCCTAGGCGAGACGAATCACGAAGGTATTCGCAAAGCATGACGGGGCCCATGGCTTTTCGAAAAGTACCTATGGGCCCCATGAGTCCATCCAAATCAAAAGCTGTGCACGTAAACGCTGCAATTTCAAGGTTTTTCGAGAAACGTTTCTTTTTGCTGACATGTTCGTTCCAAAGAAATATTACCATTAATTATCTGGTAAACGCGCGACAGGTCGTCAAAAACAGGAAATAGAAGTCCCAATACATTTTTTTAGAAGTGGAAGGGCTTTGCTTCAAACACATTTGCAATGCGTAACACAATGGCTGCGATCATACTAGCTCTAATGCACTGAATCCCATCCGAAGTTATATGTACTTGGGCGAGAATAGTTCTAGGATGGGTGACCTCCTGGGAAGTCCTCGTGTTGCACCCCTCTTTTTCGTTTTTCTTTTTATTTAACGATCGCCTTTTTGCTGGGTCGAGATTTTGTTGAGCGGCGCATTATGTTACCGGGGCGAGACCAATCACAAACTTATTCACGAAGCATGACGGGGCCCACGGCTTTTTGAAAGTGCTTATGGGCCCCGTGAGTCCATCCGGATCAAAAGCTGCGCTCCTAAATGCGGGAATTTCGAGGTTTTCCGAGAAACGTTTCTTTTTGCTCACTTGTTCATTCCCGAGCAAAATCTCATTAATTATCCGGTAATTGTGCGACGGGTCATCAAAAACCGAAAACAGAAGTCCTAATACATTTCTTGAGAAGAGAAAGGGCTTTGCTTCAAATACATTTGCAATACGTAACTTGTGGGGTGCGATCATACCAGCTTTAATGCACCGAATCCCATCAAAATTTCAAAGTTAAGCGTGCTTGGGCAGGAGTAGTACTAGGATGTGTGACCTCTTGGGAAGTTCTTGTGTTGCGCCTCTCTTTTTCGTTTTTCTTTTTATTTAACGATTGCTTTTTTGCCAGGTCGAGATTTTGTCAAGCGGCGCGTTATCTTGCTGGGGCGAGATGAATCACAAAGGCATTCGCAAAGCATGACGGGGCCCATGGCTTTCCGAAAAGTGCTTACGGGCCCCGTGAGTCCATCCGAATCAAAAGCTGAGCTCGTAAACGTGGCAATTTCGAGATTTTTCGAGAAACGTTTCTTTTTGCTCACTTGTTCGTTCTCGAGCAATATCCCATTAATTATCCGGTAATTGCGCGACGGGTCATAAAAAATCGAAAACAGAAGTCCCAATACATTTCTTAAGAAGAGGAAGGGCTTTGCTTCAAATACATTTGCAATGTGTAACGTGACGTGCACAATCATACCAACACTAATGCACTGGATCCCACCAGAACTCCGAAGTTAAGCGTGCTTGGGCGAGAGTAGTACTAGGATGGGTGACCTCCTGAGAAGTCCTCGTGTTGCACTCCTCTTTTTCATTTTTGTTTTTCTTTAACAATCGCATTTTAGCCGGATTGAGATTTTGTTGAGTGGCGCGTTATCTTGCCGGGGCGAGACGAATCACGGAGGTTTTCTCGAAGCACGACGAGGCCCATGGTTTTCCAAAAAGTGCTTACGGGCCCCGTGAATCCATCTGTATCTAAAGCTGAGCTCGTAAACGCGGCAATTTCGAGATTTTCCGAGAAACATTTCTTTTTGCTCTCTTTTTCGCTCCCAAGCAATATCTCGTTGATTATCCGGTAATTACGCGATGGGTCATCAAAACCCAAAACAGAAGTCCTAATACATTTCTTGAGAAGAGGAAGGGCTTTGCTTCAAATACATTTGCAATGCGTAGCTTGAGAGGTGCGATCATACCAGCACTAACGCACCGGATTCCAATAGAACTCCGAAGTTAAGCGTGCTTGGGCGAGAGTAGTACTAGGATGGGTGATCTCCTGGGAAGTCATCGTGTTGCACCCCTCTTTTTTGTTTTTCTTTTTATTTAACAATCTCATTTTTGCCGGGTCGAGATTTTGTCGAGCGGGGCGTTATCTTGCCGAGGCAAGACGAATCACGAAGGTATTCGCAAAGCATGATGGGGCCCATGGCTTTTTCGAAAAGTGCTAACGGACCCTGTGAGTCCATTCGGATCAAAAGTTGAACTCGTTAACGCGCCAATTTCGATATTTTTTTAGAAACATTTCTTTTTGCTCACTTGTTCGTTCCCGAGCAATATCCCGTTAATTATCCGATAATTGCGCAACGGGTCGTAAAAAATCGAAAACAGAAGTCCCAATACATTTCTTGAGAAGAGAAAGGGCTTTGTTTCAAATACATTTACAATGCGTAACACAACGGGTGTGATCATATCAGTAGTAATGTACCGGATCCCATCACAACTCCGAAGTTAAGCGTGCTTGGGCGAGAGTAGTTCTAGGATGGGTGACCTCATGGGATGTCCTTGGGTTGCATCCCTCTTTTTTGTTTTTATGTTTATTTAACAATCGCCTTTTTGTCGGGTCAAGATTTTATCGAGCGGCGCGTTATCTTGCAGAGGAGAGACGAATCACGAAGGTATTCGCGAAGCATGACGGGTCCCACTGCTTTTCAAATAGTACTTACGGGCCCCGTGAGTCCATCCGAATCAAAAGCTGTATTCGTAAATGCGGGAATTTTGAGGTTTTCTGAGAAACATTTCTTTTTGCTCACTTATTCGTTTCCGTGCAAAATCCCGTTAATTATCCGGTAATTACACGACGGATCGTCAAAAATCGGAAATAGAAGGCCCAATACATTTCTTGAGCAGAGGAAGGGCTTTGCTTCAATTACATTTGCAATGCGTAGCATGAGAGGTGCGATCATACCAGCACTAATGCACCAGATCCCATCAGAACTCTGAAATTAAACGTGCTTGGGCGAGAGTAGTACTATGATGGGTGACCTCCTTAGAAGTCCTCATGTTACACCCCTCTTTTTCGTTTTTCTTTTTATTTAACGATCGTCTTTTTACCGGGCCTAGATTTTATCGAGTGGCGCGTTATCTTGCCAGGGCGAGAAGAATCACGAAGGTATTGGCGAAGCATGACAAGGCCCACGACTTTTCAAAAAGTGCCTATGGGCCCCGTGAGTGCATCCGAATCAAAAGCTGTACACATAAATGCTGAAATTTTAAGGTAATGTGTAATTTTAAGGTTTTCTAAGAAACGTTTCTTTTTGCTAACTTATTCGTTCCAAAGCAATATTTCGATTAATTATCTGGTAATCACGCAACAGGTCTTCAAAAACCAGAAATAGAAGTCCCGATACGTTTCTTGAGAAGAGGAAGGGCTTTGCTTCAAACACATTTGCAATGCCTAACACAACCCGTGTGATCATACTAGCACTAATGCGTGCTTAGGCGAGAATAGTACTAGGATGGATGACCTCCTAGGAAGTCCTCGTGTCGCACCCCTCTATTTCGTTTTTCTTTTTATTTCACTATCGCCTTTTTACCGGGTCAATATTTTGTCAATTAGCGCATTATCTTGCCAGGGCGAGACAAATCACGAAGTTATTTGCGAAGCATGACGGGGCCCACGTGTGACGCCCCCACCTCGGGGTCATTAACTTGACGTCCCGTTCCTTATTATCTTTCATTACACACAAGCGGAAGCATTTCTCGAAACAATCACATTCAAAACAATAGCGGGATTAAGATAAACAGCATCATGAGCAAACCTTATATTTATAGAACATGCAAACATATTTACAAGCCAACTTAGCCGAATTTAGCCAATTACACAACAATAACAAGTGACTTGAGTGTCCTAGGCCCACTTCTTCGGATTCACAGCTCCCAGCTTTTCCCGAACTCCAACATGGCTCAAACTCCCCCTGTCGCTGCCGTCCGTTCGACCATCCTATGGACCTGAGGGTGGGAAAAACCGGGGGATGAGTCGGGGAGACTCAGCAAGTGAAAATACTAATATCAAGCGAGGATATATCAATCGCCGTTAACATAAGTCAGCCCTTACCACAACCACATCGATGGCAGATCAATAGCAAAGTTCAAACAAGAGAACATCACCCATGGCCACATCATGCACACTTTACAAATCAAGGCTCGATTCTATCTCAAACACCATCAAACATGAAACATGATCAAATCGAGAAATGAACCAACTACGACCAACCAAACAACCGAGAAACGGTCCAAGCAAACCACGTCACAACGCATCTCAACATCCTTTCTCGGTATTAGGGAAATTACTTACACAACAATTAAATAAGAACTAGAAAAAACGAAGCGTGTAAAGGACATGCGAGTCTCGACGACTCTTGGGCGATTCACGAACACTTGGGCCTTGGACGTAGCTTTCTCACTTGATCGAACAACAAGAAAAAGGATGAGTTGGTGAAGCTTTCTCTCTCTCTCTCTCTCTCTCTCTCTCTCTCTCTCTCTCTCTCTCTCGGTTCTCTCTCTCTCTCTCTCTCTTTCTTTTTTGGCCGGTTTGTGTGTGTGGAACTAAAGGGGGACTAAGCCTATTTATAGGCAAGCCAACCTTGCTCATCAAGTTTAGGAGTCCAATGAGGTAAGCGCATGTGTCATCGGGTGCGTGAGGTAAGCGCACGTGTCATCGGGGGTACGAGGTAAGCGATGACCTCATAGGTCATGATGACGGTGCCTCCAAAGTCCAACTTCCATTAATGCGAGTCATGATGAAGGGCCTTAAAGTCTTGATTCATTAATTGTAAGACATCATAAAGGGCCACCAAAGTCCAAGCAATTAATATGAGCCATTATGAGGGTGGCCTCCAAAGTCAAGAACAATAATGGCTAATTAATAAAGCTTGGAGAATAAGTTTTGACTCGGTCAATGCCTTATCCTCTAGATTCCTCTACAATTTTCCTGAACCGTGGACTCCCTAGAACCTTCTGGATTTACTGAATTCTCATGCAAATGACTCGGGCCAATCGGGTCATACGAAATATATCAATTGGCACAAAAATCACAACCCGTGCCATACTTAATCACAAGATTTTCTAAAGGTTTTCCGCAATAAACACGCATAATAATTCCATCCAACCCGAGGTTCGGCGCGGATATGTCCTCAAATATCACCAAAAGACCTCAAGTCGAGATTCCAACGTTTTTCATAAAACAATTGATAAATCTTTGAAATCTGACAAAACTGAACAGCTTTGCACTGTTCACGAAATCGGACTTGAAAATATAGTAAATGGATTCCGAAAATTCTCAAATTCTGATATGTCATAAAAAAAGCTTTAAAAAACATTTCTCGTGAAGAACACAAAATCGGAATCTCTCCGTAAATACCATTTTTAGTAGCTCAAATACAGACTAAAAACAGTTCGCTGGAACAGAATTATTATTTCTCAAATTAAGCTCTATCCAGAATCCAAATCATCTCAGAAAATTCCCAACTTTGTACACGCTATAGAAAAGGAAGTTCTCAACAACTTTTGTGGAGGAAACTTTTCCAAAATCGGCCCAGAAAAGCTTGTAGCAAATAAAGACCGTGTAAACATCACCGAAATACCCATTCCGGGCAGTCTCACACGGTCCGAAAATCAAGCCATCGTATCACTCATATCAATTCCAAAAATTCTGAAATTAAAATATGTAAAATTTCAAGATGTTTGGAACAACTTTCAAGAAGAAACTATTTGAAAATTCGGACCACAAAATTCTCACCAAAAATAACAAAACGAAGGGGTACAAAGGATCCAAAACTGGGTTTTCCAAAACAAAAGAAAACAATTTAGTTCTGATTGGAAAACCACCAAATTTGACCCATAGCCATTTCCTAGGGACTAAAATTGAGGATATTACCATTTACCTATGGCTTTTTAGGCCCAAAAATCAGGATGTGACACCACAGCTTTTCGAAAAGTGCCTACGAGCCCCGTGAGTCCATCCGGATCAAAAGCTGTGCACGTAAATGTTGGAATTTCAAGGTTTTCTGTGAAACGTTTCTTTTTGCTCACTTGTACGTTCCAAAGCAATGTTTCTATTAATTATCTGGTAATCGCACGACGGGTCGTCAAATACCAGAAATAGAAGTCCCAATACATTTTTTGAGAAGAGAAAGGGCTTTGCTTCAAACACATTTGCAATGCATAACACAATGGGTGTAATCATACTATCACTAATGCACCGAATCCCATACGAAGTTATGCGTGCTTGGGCAAGAATAGTACTAGGATGGGTGACCTCCTGGGAAGTCCTCATGTCGTGCCCCTCTATTTCGTTTTTCTTTTTATTTCACTATTGCCTTTTTGCCGGGTCAATATTTTGCAGAGCGGTGCGTTATCTTGCCGAGGCAAGACAAATCGTGAAGGTATTCACGAAGCATGACGGGGCCCGACAACTTTCCAAAAACTGCTTACGGGCCTCGTGAGTCCATCCGATTCAAAAGCTATGCTCGTACACACGGGAATTTGGAGGTTTTTTTAGAAACCTTTCTTTTTGCTCACTTGTTCGTTCCCAAGTAGTGCCCCGTTAATTATCTGATAATTGCGCGACGGGTCGTAAAAAATCGAAAATAGAAGTTCCAATACATTTCTTGAGAAGAGGAATGGCTTTTTGCTTCAAACACATTTTCAAAGCGTAACATGACGGGTGTAATCATACCAACACTAATGCACCAGATCCCATCTTAACTCCGAATTTAAGCGTTCCTGGGCAAGAGTAGTACTAGGATGGGTGACCTCCTCGGAAGTCCTCGTGTTGTACCCCTCCTTTTCGTTTTTCTTTTTATTTAACGATCGTCTTTTTGCCGAGTCAAGATTTTATCAAGTGGCGCGTTATCTTGCCACGGCGAGACGAATCACAAAGTTAATCGGGAAGCATGATGGGGCCCACGGCTTTCCAAAAAGTGCTTACGGGCCCCGTTGGTCCATTCGGATCAAAAGTTATGCTTGTAAACGCGGGAATTTCGAGGTTTTCCGAGAAATGTTTCTTTTTGCTCTCTTGCTCATTCTCAAGCAATATCCCGTTCGTTATCCAGTAATCGCGAAGGTATTAGCAAAGCATGACGGGGCCCACAACTTTCCGAAAACTGCTTACAGGCCACGTGACTCCATCCGGATCAAAAGCTATGCTCATAAACACGGGAATTTGGAGGTTTTCCGAGAAACGGTTCTTTTTGCTCACTTGTTCGTTCCCAAGTAATATCTCGTTAATTATCCGGTAATTGCACGACGGATCGTCAAAAATCGGAAATAGAAGTCCCAATACATTTCTTGAGAAGAGAAAGGGCTTTGCTTCAAATACACTTGCAATCCGTAAAGCGAAGGGTGTGATCATACTAGCACTGATGCATCGGAACCCATTAGAGCTCCGAAATAAAGCATGCTTAGGCGAGAGTAGCATTAGGATAGGTGACCTCTTGGGAAGTCCTCGTGTTGCACCCTTCTATTTCGTTTTTCTTTTTATTTAACGATCGCCTTTTTGCCGGGTCGAGATTTTGTCGAGCAACGCGTTATGTTGCCGAGGCGAGACGAATCATGAGGGTATTTGTGAAGCATGACGAGGCCCACGACTTTCCGAAAAGTGTTTACGAGCCCCGTGAGTCCATCCGAATCAAAAGCTGTACTCATAAACACAAAAATTTCGTGAATTTCTCAAAAACGTTTCTCTTTGCTCACTTGTTTGTTCCCAAGCAATATCCCGTTAATTATCCTGTAATTGCGCGACAGGTCATCAAAAATCGAAAATAGAAGTCCTAATACATTTCTTGAGTAGAGGAAGAGGTTTGCTTCAAATACAATTGCAATGCGTAGTACGAAGGGTGCGATCATACCAGCACTAATGCACCGAATCCCATCGGAACTCTGAAGTTAATCGTGCTTGGGCGAGAATAATACTAGGATGGGGGACCTTTTGGGAAGTCCACATATTGCACCCCTCTTTTTCGTTTTTCTTTTTATTTAACGATCGCCATTTTCCAGGGTCGAGATTTTGTCGAGCGGTGCGGTATCTTGCGGGGGCGAGACAAATCATGAAGGTATTCACGAAGCATGACAGGGCCCACGGCTTTCCGAAAAGTTCTTACGGGCCCCGTGAGTCCATCCGGATCAAAAGCTATGCTCGTAAACGTGGGAATTTCGAGATTTTCCGAGAAACGTTTTTTTTTCTCACTTGTTCATTCCCAAATAATATCTCATTAATTATCCAGTATTTGCATGACGGGTCATCAAAAATCGAAAATAGAAGTCCCAATACATTTCTCAAAAAGAGGAAGGGCTTTACTTCAAATGCATTTGCATTACGTAACACAACGGGTGCAATCATACCAGCACTAATGCACCGGATCCCATCAGAACTCCGAAGTTAAGCGTACTTTAGCGAGAATAGTACTAGGGTGGGTGACCTCCTGGGAAGTCCTCGTGTTGCATCCTTTTTTTTCGTTTTTTCTTTTTTCTTGACGATCGCCTTTTTGTTGGTTCGAGATTTTTTTGAGCGGTGCGTTATCTTATTGGGGCGAGACGAATCACGAAGGTATTCGCGAAGCATGATAGGGCCCATGGCTTTTCGATAAATGCTTACGGGCTCCGTGAGTCCATCCGGATCAGAAGCTGTACTCGTAAATGCAGGAATTTTGAGGATTTCTGAGAAACGTTTCTTTTTGCTCACTTGTTCGTTCGCAAGCAATATCCCATTAATTATCCAGTAATTGTACTACGGGTCGTCAAAAACGAGTGATAAGAGGAAGGGCTTTGCTTCAAATACATTTGCAATGTTTCACATGACGTGCACGGTCATACAGACACTAATGCACTGGATCCCATTAGAACTCCGAAGTTAAGGGTGCTTGGGCTATAGTAGTACTGGGATGGGTGATTTTTGGGAAGTCCTCGTGTTGCACCTTTCTTTTTCATTTTTCTTTTTTTTTAACGATCGTCTTTTTACCGGGTCGAGATTTTGTCGAGAGGTGTGTTATCTTGCCGAGGCGAGACGATTCACGAAGGTATTTACAAAGCTTGATGGGGCCCACGGCATTTCGAAAAGTGCTTACAGGCCCCATGAGTCCATCCGGATCAAAATCTTTGTTCGTAAACGCGGTGTTGACACCTGATTTTTAGCTAATTTTTTTTATATTTTCAAAAATCTCAAATTAGGATTAGTAATCTTGGCCAAGCCTAGAAACCTATTTCTAAACCAAAAATTTTTTAGCATTTTCCTGAATTTTTCTTTAATTTTTTTTAGTCAAAATGAGTGAGAAAATCAATAAAAATAGAAAATGGAATTAGAAAATTCCATAAAAAATAGTCATTAGTCTTCTTTTAAATCCAATTTCATTAATGCATCATCAATTTTGGAAAATCTCAATCGGGCATGTGTTTTTTCCAAAATTGGGCAAAATTAAACTTGAATTGAACCAAAAATGCAATTAAATCTTTTCTAGTCATTTTTAAGTCATACTGTCTTCACAACAAATGATTTTGGGACCTTGAATTATATAATGATCTTTCCAATTGCACAATTTATTAAAGAAATCAGGAAACCCCAAAAATACAATTGAAAATTAGGAATTTTGAACCCAAATTGCGAATTGTTTCCAATTCGAAATTGTCGAACCATGAGACTGTCATTTTTAGGGTTAATCAGATGTGGGTAATTCAATTTTAGCATAAATTTTGCCTAATTAGGTCATTAAGGTATTGAATTGAGCAAAACCCTATTAGCCCGAGTACAAAAATTTAAAAATCTTGGACATGATTATGACAAAAATAGGGGAAAATCACATTTTTGGGTTCAAAATGTGATGAGGAATTTAATTTTGGGGTTTAATTTTGAAAATTGGGTCAAAATCGAGCTTAATTTGTGAATTTAGACCCACCCAGGTCGGTCTCCTTCTTCGCCCGACTTGCCCAGAACACATTAAAACCTAGAAAATTCCAATTCGTGCCCGAGACTTCATGAACTTATCCCAAGCAATTTAGCATGTAAAAATCAAGTTAGCCAGCGGGAGATTCTCCGGCCGGCGCCAGAGGATCATCCCAACCGATTCAAGGTCGGTAAATAAAAAAATTTGGGCGAGAAATTGATCAATAAAAACAAGAAAAAACTGAACGTGGAGAAGAGATGCTGTTCGACGAAAATCCTGAGAGAAAGAGAGAGAGACAGTTAGAGAGAGAAAGAGAGGGATTTAGAGAGAGTGTGGGTAGAGGTTCCTAGGATTAAGCAATCGGCGCTATTCCGGCAAGAAAAGCACCGGCAAATCAATCCTTACAGTGAACCTCCTCACCAAAGGTGCCAAGGCGAGCTGACCGTGAAGCCCCAAAATCGAGCTCTGGCCGGTCGATCCAGGACCTTCCCAGCGAAGCAAAGGTCATCATCATCAAGAATAGACATTAAGGAATCACCCTGAAGTTGCCATTTGGTTCAAAATTTCAGAATCAAGCTCTAATGAAGAAGGCAAAATTTGTTTACAATCATGTTTTGACAAAAATCCAAAATATGTATTTGAGCTCAATCATGTTTGATCATAGAATTTTCTTCATGATTTTGAGTTTATTGATGTCTAAAACATGTTCCTGATCATGTTTTGCATTGTTTGATTGCATTTCTGATTGAATATGCATAAACCGAGTCGGTTGTTCATGGAAACCTTCGCCGGAGCCTTTCGGAGCCTCGTCAGAGTACATCTCGTGGCCAATAGCCACCCAAGTTAGTTGTCCTTGACTTTGTTTGATGATTTGATGATCATTTTGATCGACTTAGACAGCTAGGGAAATCAAAATAGGGGTAAATATTAGAAAGGTTGGAGAGGTCAGTTCTGAGTTGGCATTTTGAGGTTCGGTTTTCGCCCACTGGCGGCGGTCCAGCGGCGAACTAGCTAGGTTAGAATGATAGAAGGTGATATGGACTCAACATTACACCAAATTGAATGGTTAAAATCCCGCCGGAAAGTCGTTGGCGACGAGCCCAAATCGGCAGCCTCGAAAACGTTCAACACAGAACCATGCCTACCAATTGCTCGACGAAATGCCCTAAAGAGAAAATCCCAAAACGGCACCATTTTGGTGCTGTGTCTCACCAGAGAGGATAACCAGCGACCGGTGCTGGTGAGGCCCGGTTCAACCAAACCGAACCGGGTTGAACCGGGCCGGTCCGATTCATTTTTCCTAGCGGGAAAATTCAAAAAATAAAAAATAAAAAAAATCTTAGAAATTCGAAAATTTTTAAAAAAATAAAAAATTCATAAAAAAATAATATAAAGTTTAGAAAATTCATAAAAATTCAAAAATTTTAAGAAAATCCATAAAAATTCAGAAAAATACACATAAAAACTATAAAAAAATTCAGAAAATCTAAAAATTGGGCAATTTGAAAATTCATAAAAATTTTCAGAAAATCATAAAAATCAATTCTCGGTTAATGTAATTCTCATAAATTCAATTTTCGAAAAAAAAATCAAAAATTCACAGAATGATTCAAAAATACTGTGTGGCCAACCTTGGAAAGTGAAATTTAAATGTTTGAAAGTGCCCAAGTGGCATTTTTAGAAAATCTCAAATTCAGAGGTTATAACCCCTAAAAAACCCTAAAATCCTAAAAAGACACAAATCATGAAACGAACAAGCCTTGAGTTCTTCATTAGGATTTGGATGTTTTTTGGGTGCATTTTGATTTTTAGAGACAATTTAGGATTGTTTGTTTTGATTGACCTTGATTGCGCATTTAATTCTTGATTGATTTTCCCCACATTTAGAATGGATAGGATTAGTGGGTAAGCTTCGGAAACATGTGTGTCACGTTAGACATCGTATCGTTTTTGGTTACCAAAGGGGCGTTAGGGATCTCGATTTTAGGATCATTAGTATAACCAAGTCCTCGTACTCAGAATCTCTAGTTCGTGGAATCGTGGTATTTCTCCCATATCTCGATTAGGTTTCTAGTCAACCTACCAACAATGACTAGTGGCAACTCCAAAATAAAAAATTTAGATCAAAATAGGAAATTACCATCCATTGTCACATGAGGTATGGTCTGAGAGAGACTCTTGCACAGAAATACCTCCTTAGTGCGCAAATCTCGAAAATTCCAAAAAAGCGTGGCGCGACAGGCTTAGCGACTCCGCTGAGAAGTTACCTTTTCTAAGTAGACTTAAGCCTAGATAGAACGATATGCTTGGGATTTGTGCTCGCAAGGATCCCAAGTACGTCCCGCTGACAATTGTGTTAAATGTTTTTGCAGACGAGAGGTATAAGGGGTGAAGTCTGTGTTAACCTTTGTTTTGCAGGATGGTATGGAGAATGAATGTGAAATGATTACTTTGGAAATGTTGTTTGATTACTAATTGCTATGCATGCATTTGAATAGCTTAAGCACTACACCATTAGCATACACCATCCGTGGCCCAACCCCGGCTACAATTAGATTTACCTTTAGAAGGTATATGTTTAAGCAAAACTGTGAGCCGATTGCTCATGGGATCGTTTAAATATAATACTTATCACCGAGATGGAATAATATTCTTTCACTTTAGGCTGATTGTTTATTGGGATGGAATCCTTTATCCATTAATGTGGTAACCTCGAGCCTTTAGAATACCTTACCCTTTTAGGTGTAAAAACCTCACTGGTTGCATTTACTTGTCTTTGTGGTTGGTATACCTAAAACCAAATTGAAACATTTTGGTTAGCAAGTATCGTTCCATTTCCTTCTTTTATAATTTTGCAAATTAGTTGGGACATTTTCAAAAAAAATGCCTAAATGGTGATCAATGATTGGTTTAAATGTCCTTTCGTATTAGAATGAATAATTATGGCATCGTACTCCATTATGACCATTCTTTTATTTTTAGATGAAATGTATAGGTCCACGACATTCAATTGTTTATTCATTCATTTCGATGTATTCGAAATTATAAATCATAGTTTAGGACTTTATAGTCTAAATGGAGTGTGACAAAATGGGCATTTACATCAAACATTGAATTCATTCTTGATTTCAAATATATGCTCTTTTAAGGCCTAAATGGATTTAAAGTGACATTTGCATTACTTCTTAAGTATGCAAGTGTATTTTACCTCCATTTTACCTTAAAAGGACATATAATTAAAATGGAGGCATTAAAATTAATTGATAATCCATGGTGAATAATAATCAATTTCTTTTATATGCTATAGATCGAAATAGGGAAACTAGACATAAAAGTCATTCCGATTCTAAGGAAGGAGCTTTTGGCGTGGTAGGTAAACATGACAAAAGACAACAAAGCATACGTAAAGGAAAGACTTGGGTATTTGTTCAAGCTCATCAACCCGGAGTACCACGTGAGCTTAATTCAAGCATTATCCTATTTTTGGGAAGTTACCACCGCAACATTTCAATTGGGCGAGCACGAGATGGTACCTACACTAGAAGAATATAAGGCAACCATTGGGATTGATTTCGAGTCAAGAATTGCTGAGCCCCCAATTGGATTAAAGCCCACAAATGTTATAGCCAAATTCTTAAACTTAAAAACCCCTCAAATGGAAAAGTTGATCAAGTCAAACACCAAGAGATTTCCTCTATCTTACTTGGTGGCTAATTACTCCAAATTGCCGAAAGAAACTGGAAGTACTTTCGCAAGGGTTTTCATTCTTACCTTCTTCGGATTCATCTTATTCCCTACATCAAGGATCGGATTGAATCCTTTCGTTACAGTAATTGCTAGGCAAGCTTGCTTAAAATGAGATTTCTCCAATATGCGCTCCGCGGAGACTATCATTTCATTGAACAGATACCAAAATCAACAAAAATGTGCACTTCGAGCCTCAGCTGGGTTATTTTCTATGTGGTTTATTTCATACATCCGACCTTGAGAACGTCATATGCACATTCGAAAGATCGACTCGTCTACTAACTCTATCGAGAAATATTTGAAACTCCAAAACAAACTTTCAAAATACTCCTTTCATAAGTGGGCAAACTTCATTAAAGCATTAACTCCCGATCAGTTTCAATAGAGAATTCAATGGCCGAAGATAGCGAAAGCTCAGATTACTTCCCAAGAAGGCAATTTGGTGCCTTTGCTTGGATTGAGTGGGGGGACCGCTTATTGCCCACTAAGAGTCGTACGGCAATTTGGAATGATTCAACAAGTTCCACCTATTTGGTATTCTGAGGAGTTCACATTCGAGATACCATAAAGACCCCTATCGGAAAGGGAAAGAAAAGAGTTACGAGCAAGGGTTGACGGGATCGTGGATTTCTTGAAGAAATCAATCGAGCAAATAGTGCAATGGCCTGAAGATCTGGAAGGAGAAGTGGAGCTCTTTTTGACATCCAACGAGTATATAAAGTGGTTGAGGGCTAAACGACCAATCAACGTCGAACTCTATGTACCCTTGAGTGTTACTACCCATTTTGATGAGCCTTATATCTCAGAGTACATTGTGCCAAGCACGCCAGGTGTAGAGTCGTATATTCCCAAAGAGGTTGTAATCGACGTGGAAGAATGGGAGACACGAGCTAAGGAATATGAAAAGGCTGAAACTACCTTAGCTAGCAAGAAGCCTAGACTTGTTTAAGCTAGTATTTTCCCATTTTGATGTATAGCATTGTAATAGAAATTTTCAAAATTGAAACAATTGCTTAACGAACAATTGCTTAATGAAATTTCAAAGTACATTTTACAAAAAGTCACCACGAATTACAATTCTTTGAATTGTATGATCACTTGTTAATCATAAGAAATCATACAATTAAAAAAATGTAGGGTTTCATGATTCTTTCACTATGCTAACAATGGGTCTTTTTGTGAAATAGGTTGTTTAGCAACGAAAGGTAAAAGACCTCGAACTCGCTTGCAAATAAGAATGGCAAAAGGAGAAACTCGTACTCGACTAACTGAGGTTGAGAACCAAATGACCCAGATGGCCACCATGATAGCAGAAATGAAGGCTTTTATTCTCGCATCTCAAGGATCTTATCCTACTACTCCAAATATGGAAACTTCAAATGCTACTGAAACACCGATTGAAGACCCAGTCAGAAATCAAGAACCTGTTCAAAAAAATCCTCCAAAGACTACGCCTGAGGTGGTAAATTTGGAAGAGAATAATCAGACCAAGAAAACATCCAAAACAAATGATGAAGAAGAGGCCAAGATATTAGCTAAAATTGAAGAGTGCCTAGCAAGTCAAGGTTATGAACTTCAATGGTTTGACAAGTTCTTACCATATGCGAAAGTTATTATTCCAGAAAATTATAAGGAACCGGAATTCGTGAACAAGTATGATGGCACCGGTTGTCCCAAAAGCCATTTGAAATATTATCTCCGTAAGATGGCGAGATATTCAGATAATATGCCACTTCTTGTTAGCACATTTCAAGACAGTTTGAAAGGAGCAGCCCTCGCATGGTACACCGCCCTCGACATAGAGGACTTCACTAAATGGGACCATTTGATGGGAGAATTTAGTCGCCAGTACAAGTTTAATGTTGAAGTACTCCCAACTAGAGAAGATCTCGTCAGAACCAAGAAACGGAAGATTGAAGGGTTTAGAGCCTATGCTCAGAGATAGAAAGCTGTTGCCTTACAAGTAAAGCCTACCATAAGTGAAGATGAAGTCATTGAACTCTTTCTAAAATCATTGCCAATTGAGTACTATGATAAGTTTCATGTATCAAGCTGTCAAACATTCACCATGCTAGTAAAGGTTGGTGAGAGAATTGAATGGGGATTGAAAGAGAAGAAGGCTCAAGAAACAGCAACACAAAAGCCTTACCCCGGGAGAAAATACAAAGAACCCATCCGAGAAGTGGCTATGGTGTATAGCCCAAATATTCATCAAGCATAATTTCCAAAGTAATCAAATGTTGTCGCGACCTGCCCCCTCGAGGGCCGAGCTCGGATGAGGCGGGTTTAGAGATAAGTGTTCATGAGACGGTTCATATGGCACCTCATAAAAATGATTTGTACTGATGTGTAAACCTTTCGTTTAGCCATATGACTCGTTGATCATGAACGTGGATTTTCCCTAAATCCATATCTCGCGTGACAGCGGATTGATTTTATTCTTTTAAGGAGTCGCCACTAGCCTAGGTCGGGGGTCGGCTAGAATACCCAACCGAAACGCGGGAATTTCGTTTCGGTTTCTACGAAAACCAGAGATCAAAGGTTCGGGGACTAGCTTACGTTAATATTTCTATTAACGCCCTTTCGGTACCGCTAAACTTAACATGGTTGTTATCTAAGTCGTCATGCATTTTTTCCCATTTTCATGCCAAAGTCTTAGTCCACTAGGTGATCATGCATCTTGTTTTTGTATTTTCATTTGAGATTCTAAACTAATCCTATCTTAGTCTAGAAAAAGAAAGAAACAATCAATTGTATTGAAAGACATTTCTTAAAGTAAACACTCGAAGTATTGAAAAGACGAGCTAATTCTAAGTGCGAGAAAGTAAAAAGTAAGAACCCGCAACTCGTCGGGTGTTTATTACAACACGAATTGAAAACCCAAGACATGGTCGGGGATGAATGAATTAAGTACAAATTGAAACCGGATTGGACATCGGTTTAACACCGTCAAATGAGTACAAATCGAGACCGGATTGGACATCGGTCAATCACCTTGGTCTTCTACCATTTCGGATTATTCTTCCATGGACCGCTTCTCGGGTGTCGGTGTTTACATTCATAACATTCATTCATAACAAACGACATATGAAAGAACAATGTTGCAATCAATCACTAATTAAGCACAGGCCTCGAGATCGGCCTTTGTTTTTCATGCGATTCGATTCATCACCCAACTAATCACTTAACATTGTTTGATTAATGGCTAATGATGATGGGCTACCATTTGTATTCACAAAACGGTAACTCATATCAATTAACCCCTAAAGTCGGGTTCTAATGACCATGAATGGGCTACCCGCCGAACATGCACCGGGCCTAACATTCATCTAACAAACACATGCATAATCATAAAATGAACATGCATTCAAGCCCATGGGCCTTGTTTCGAAGCCAAACAAACCATGAGAAGTGGGCTTTATAAAAAAGACCACTTATTCAATTAATGCCTAATTCGGATTGAATCTGTTCAAGTCTGATTAACTATCCTAATGATTCAGGTGTCATTAGAAAGCTTATAACATGAGGAACAAAAGTCAAGAAGACCATTTTTTCTAATTCCTAGCCAATTTTCCCGAAAATATCGAATTAAATCTCAATGACAGGCTGGACTCGGTTCAGTTACGAATTTCAAATTAAAGGCGCGAAAAATAACAAACCTTATCAAAAACGCGCGAAAATTTTTGTGCGGTTAGGATTCTCCGTGTGCAACAACTTTCATGTTTTGAGTTTTTGCTAAAAAGCCCTCCAAATTTTTATAAAATTCGGTTTTCACGAGGGACTCAGTTGCAAATGGAATTTTAACCCGAAAAGACTTTTCAAGCAAATTGACCCCCCAAAAATTGCAATTAGGTCCTCAAAATTTCCAGTTGACATAATAAGACCCCAATGAGCAACTTTGAAGTTTTGATTTTTTACAAAAAAAGGACTCTAACTTTATCAAATTCGGAGAAACATCTTTTGAACTCCAATGGAATGAAAATCAGATTTGGACACAGATTCTGATCAAATGGTGAGAATTCCTTTTGAAAATTCAAATGATCTCCGATTTTGATGAAATTAGTATCAATTGAAAGATCTTGATCTCAGGAAGAACTTTCGTGAAGAAAATTTTTTCATATCTCGAACACACGAATTTATGAACATCTAAAAACACACAAAGGTCGACTGAAACTAGCATGATACCAGATTTACATGCATATGACGTTGCAAATCGTACTAGACTAACATGCTCGAAAATTTATGAAAATTTTATGGTGAACAGATCAGGATATGTTCTACAACTCTCATGAAGGAAGTTTTTCCAGAAAATGATCGTAGAAAATCGTAAAAATCATCAAACAGCACAACGTCAGTCAGGGAATCATCAGAACAGACTTATACTACATATTCCAGATTCTGATCCTAACTTCTAAAAATGTTTTGACATAGCAAATCAAGTCCGATCGAGGCATATGATTTATCAAATCGAAGCTTAAGACGAGTTCTACGACTCTCTAGTTTATCACTTCATCATATTTCAACGTTAATAAGCTCAAAACAGCATCTCAAGCCAACAGGTTTCACTGGACACGAATTTGCAGAATTGTGTTCAAGTGTTCTTACCTTGTCTCACAATGATCCAACGCTCAAGCGAGCGATCCGGCCTCTGTATTCTGATCTAGAATGACACGGAGAAGCCTCGGAAAGCTCAGCCAACCCACGACAATGGATTGCACGAGATAATGTGAGATTCAACTCTTGTTCACACAAATAGACTAATCAGTAAAAGTTGAGGATAAGGATGTGATCCGGTGGCTGTTTGATGCAAAACCGGCCACCACGGTGACTTGAAGACGCCAAGGGATGTAGTCGGAAGGTCTGGATCGCCGGAGAAAGCCGCCGGAGAGCCGGTTCAGCCGGCTGAACCGGCCGGACAAATCACCGGCGGTAAAGCCGGTGATGCTGCCGAGGGGGAGAAGGCGCCGGAGGAAGGAGCTCCAGCCACCAGCAGAGGTGGCTGGTGTTGCGATTGGCCTTGGGCCACCGTGGGGGACGCCGGTGGGGCGGTGGCTCGCCGGAAAGCAGCCGGCAAGAGGCCGGCAAGGCTGTCGCCGAGAGAGAGGGCTAGAGAGAGAGGTGATCGTGAGAGGGAGAGAGAGAGAGAGAGAGAGAGAAACTAGATCTGAAAATGAACCCCCCCCCTTTGATTTTTGGAGGGAAAACACTATATACCTCTCCCAACTTTGAATTTTAGCCCTTAGATTGATCCAATGGTCCAAAATGAATCCTTAATGATTAAGAATATTCCTTAATAGCTAAGGATTGTGGCATGGCATCATGGATGGACATGATCAATTCTAGATGAATGGCCATGATTGATTTGCTAATCCCCTAATTAATTTGCTTAATCCTTAAAGAAGGGCATTTTTGTCATTCTTAATTAAGGGCATTTTTGTCATTTTTGCACTCAAGAGGATGTGACTGACCTTGGTTGGTCCGACCGGATTATCGATTATCAAAATTTTCGACCGGAAAATAACTAGTCCGATCGGATTAGTTCAATTTGAATTAAACCGATTTGAGTCAATTAGCTCTGAATTTGGGTAATCGCATGACCGAGCTAGACTAACAAGTTTAATTGAGGTCTAATTAACCAAATTGAGTCCAAATTCATCAAATTGAATATTAGTCTAGAGTGGGTCAAGTTGAATTGTACTATTTAGACCAATTACTCTTAGACTTCCTAATCATTGGATCACTAAATTGATCAAATTGACCCAAATTCATGTGATTCTTCCAAAATTGATTTTGAATTTGGGTTTCATATAAGAAATCAGGTTCAATCGTGTCTCAATTGCGCACATCATGAAGAATCGATCAAAATCACTGATTAGGGCTAAAATTGGGGGTTTTTGTGTTTGGCTTGGAATCACAAAATTGGTTCAAAAATTGGATATAAGATGACCTCTAGATCAAATGTCGTGAAGAAAACTAACGTAAAAAATGACTAGAAACGAAGTAATTTCATTTTTGGCCGATTTGAATCAAATTCCGCAATTTGGGAAAAAGTCGATTCAAAATCGATTTTTTTGTAAAATTTCTAATGCCAAAGGTAAATTGAATGTAAAATAAGATGATTTTTGGATTTTTGTATTTTTCAATTTTTTGGTCAAAGGTTTGACCAAAAGTCAAACCCTAGTTGACTTTTCACTAGGAGCTTGATTTTATGATCAAATCTTTGAATTTTTCTAAAATTTCCACTTCTAAAGTGAAATTGGACTTGAAAGGAATCTTTTTATGCGAAAAGCCCCAATTTGACCTGGGGTTGACTTTTGGTCAAAGGGTTGACCAAAAAGTCAATGCCAAAGTCAACCATTTGACTTTTCGGGTTTTTGCATAAAATGAATAGAAAATCGCTTATAAAAGCTAAACCAATAAACGGAATTAAAAAACGACACTTTTTGCTCAAGAAACAGACTCCGTCGCGATCGAAAACCATAATCTTGAATTTTCTATTTTAAATGACGCATCGGCTAAAAATTAGGTGTCAACAAATGTCGCTTGGAAACACCCAAGGCAGTTCAAGCCAAAGAAAAGGCCTCTGAGGCAATACACATAGTTGCATCGACCTCTGTCACAGCTATTACCAATGCTTCTAGAAAGGCATTCGGTGGCCAAAGAAGTGCCAAGGGATAATCCTGTAAGGTTTTCTTGGTACAATGAATAAAAAAACCTCACATGAGAAAAAGGGGACATGATGTAGATAATTGTCCTACTCTAAAGTATAAGGTTCAATAGCTCATTGAAAAGAAGATATTGAACTTCCAAGAGCCCGGGCTGAATATACATCAGAATCCTCTTCCTGAACACAATACAGTAAACATGATCAAAGACGAAGAAACAATGATCAAGTCTAACAATGAAGATGAATATGAAGTCAAAATTAAAACTTCTCGATTAGGAGATGCCCGCTTTCGTCAAGAAGCGCTCCTAAAAGACGAAATTGTAGAAAATTTGAGAGAAGACTCTAGAAGGTATAACTTCCAAGTGAAGTATACCCCCACCACTTGAATGCCATTCAAAAATAAAGTAATTGTACCTGATGGCTGGAGTAATATGGATTACGAAATCATTCTTGAGGAGAAAGCTCCGTCTAAGAAGAAAATACTCCAAGATGAAACAGATGAGAATGAAAAGGAGAAAAAAAAAGTCCAACAGCATGAAAGGCGTTTCACCCAGAAATTATCCAAGGAAGGCGAAATCGTAAACTTACTCGGTCAAGACAGCGGTAGATACAACTATCGTGCCAAATATACTTCATCACCATAGACGTTTAAAAATGAAAACATTATACCTTATGGATAGGGTGACATGGACGAGGTCCCGATCAACCAACTAAATCTCGAAGAGAATGAAGATCGAGAAGAGAAAAAGAAGAAAAAGACTCGCCGAGATAATAGGAGGTTTGTCCACAAAGCACAGAGATAAAGCGAAGTTATTGATTTCTTGGATCAAGATAGTGGCCAATATAATTACCGTGTCAAATATACACTCTCTTCGTGGGCATTCAAGAATGAAATGATCACACCTGATGGCTAAGGTGGAATGGATGCTGACGAAGCCAATAGAAGCATGGTATCTATGATTACACCATTTCTGATCAAGCTTGATAAGGTAGATAAATATAAGGAGGAAGAAGGTCTTGTTGAACCAATCACTATCCAACTTTTCATTGATCAACTAAAGATTGAAGGAGAAGAAACACAACCTGTGATCATCACTCTCTCTCTAAAAGAAAAGTTTGATGCTAGGCGTGTACCTTGGGATTAGTCTCCTAAAGAAGTTAATACCAAGATCAAGGCAATATATGACTTAAAGACTCCTTCTACGGTAAAAGAAATGAGAAGCCTATTGGGGCGATTAAACTACATTGCTCGTTTCATCTATCAGCTTTCTGAGACTGCTAAATCATTTTTCAAATTTTCGACGAAAAATCCCAAAGTGAAGTGGGATGTGGAATGTCAACAAGCCTTTGACAAGATCAAAGAATATCTAGTATGCCTACCAGTGCTGATACCACAAATCCCTAGAGTTTCGCTGATCTTATATTTGACGATTCACTATGAGTCATTAAGAGCGGTATTTGTACAAAGAAAACCAAATTATGATAAAGAACAAGTCATTTATTACTTAAGTAAAAAGTTCACAACATCATAAATGAATTACCCGATAGTCGAAAAGACATGCGTTGCGTTGATTTGGGTGTTACACAGATTAAAGCAATACCCTCCATCATCAAATTTTGCTAGTGATTGAGAATGATCCGATCAAGTATCTTCTTGAGAAATTCTTCTTGGTCGGGAAATTAGCAAAGTAGCAAGTCTTATTATCTGAATTTGACATCAGAAGTTCATCCCAAAAGTCAGTCAAAGGACGAGCAATAACATATATATTGACTAAAAATTCGCAAAATATCGCCAATCCTGAAGAACAACTTGATGATCATATATTAACACTGGTTGACAATAAATGGACCATGTATTTTGATGGTACCAACTTATCTGGATCAGAAACTGGGGTAGTACTGATCTCCCCAAAAGGCCAACACTATCCGGTATCTGCGAAACTGGTATTTCCATGCACCAATAACGTCGCTGAGTACGAAGAATGCATTTTCGGCTTGCAATTAGCCCTCTCGATGAAAGTAAAGAGGTTGCAAGTATATGGAGATTCTATACTCATCATATTACAAACAACTAGTGAATGGCAAACTCAAGATGCCAAACTGATTCCTTATCATAGATACTTAGAAAAGATGATAGAAAAATTTGAATAAGTAACATTCGATTATCTCCTAAAAGCTCAGAATCATTTTGCAGATGCTCTTGCAACTTTGTCATCATTACTACAAGCTGAAGATGGTATGGATATAAAATCATTGAGGATTAATATTCTTGAACAACCAGCTCATTGCATGATGGTTCAAGTAGAGTTTGACAACGAACCATGGTTTCATGACATCAAAAGGTATCTTCAATTGGGAGAATTTCCTGAAGGAAGCCAACCAGGTGACAGAAAATTTATAAGGAAGATAGCCAACAAATTCTTCCTCAGTGGTCAAACCCTTTACAAGAAATTATTTGATTCAACCTTACTAAGATGTGTAGATGTTACTGAAGCTGGATAGATCATGAAAGAGATTCATGAGGGTGAATATGGATCGCACATGAATAGATATCTTCTAACCCGAAAGATTATGAGGTTGGGATATTATTGGATGACAATGAAAATAGATTGCATCTAACATGTAGATGTTATCATCAATGTCAAGTTTATGGAGACAGAATTAATACACCGCCAAATAAGCTACGTCAAATGTCTGAGCCATGGCCATTTTCAACGTGGGGCATTGATATGATTGGTCCAATCAACCCCAAGACCTCAAATGGGCATCAGTTTATCCTAGTTGCTATCGACTATTTCACCAAATAGATTGAAGTAAACTCCTACACAAATATTACTGCTAAGAATGTTGAAAAATTCATTAGGCGGGACATCATTGCTAGGTATGGGATTCTATAAGTAATAATTACGGACAACGGCTCAAATCTAAACAACAAGATTGTGGATGATTTACTCGAACACTTCTACATCCGACATCTGAACTCATCTCTATATCGTCCACAAATGAATGTAGTAGTTGAAGCGGCAAATAAGAATATCAAGAAAATATTGGCCAAGATTAAAAATTACTATTATTGGCACAAAAGGTTACCGTCTGCTCTGATGACATACCGAACTTCAATTCGAACGTCAACTAGAACAATCTTGTTTTTCTTGGTTTATGGAATGGAAGTAGTGCTATCTATTGAAGTAAAAATTCCTTCATTAAGGATACTATCCCAATTGAAGCTTTCAGAAGCTGAGTGGAATCAATAAAGATATGAATAACTCAATATGATCGATGAAAAGAGATTAAGAGCTATATGCCATGGGCAAGCCTATCAGAGAAGAGTGGCCAAATCCTTTAATCGAAAAGTGAAACCAAGGCATTTCAAAATAGAGAATTTAGTAGTGAAGAAAGTCATCCTCAATAATTCAGATTCTCGTGGCAAATTCACTCCGAATTATAAAGGTCCATACATTATTAAGAAAGTCCTTCCTGGAGGAGCATTAATTCTTATAGATATGGTTAGAACAGAACTAGCATATCCTGTAAATACATATGCTGTCAAGATTTTCTACCCATGAAATGAAGACGAACATTGAAAAAGAGATTTTGGTCACTTTAGAACATGTACATATCATGCATACCACGCATTTCATGAACATGTTTATCTATTTTGTAGAAGAAAGCAAAAGGAGTCCGAACCCATCAATGATTTCAGAATCCCCAACAAAGTTGCCAAATAATAGATGAGAGTATCACTTCCAATTCAATTTTTCCGTTGATATTCCCTAATGTGCTTTTCTTTTTATCAACCCTAGGGAGACAAAGAAAATAGAGCAACAAGAGAAGAACCCTTGGTGGAACCAAAGCAAAAACATGCAAACAAGAGGGGTCTTGGTAAGTTGATCAGACAGGCATCCCTAAATCGTGAGTGCATATGTTAAAGAAGTTGCCTTTCTAAGAGAAAATCAAACTTCTTTGTCCCCAACCGAAATGTGTCACGCCCCGTACCCAACGAAGCGTCAACATCCCGCGTTCAGGTCGAAATTGTGGTGCGACGCTCTCAGGCTACGTCACCGACCCGAAAACCCAAATCAGAGAAAACACGACACATGCAGAAACGATGTATAATATACATACACACACACACACACACACTCCGACAATAAATAAAGTAACCATGAATAGCACAAGACAACAATTTACGAACGATTAAAACAATATATACATTCATTATGAAATTTATGTACATTATCCATTATAAACAGAAGATACAACAGTAGGGCCACTAAGACAAAAAGGATCACTGGCTGAGGAGGACAACTACCAAAAGAGAAGAGGGCTATGATCAAAAAGTGTAAGCCCTCTCTCCTAAACCTAAGGTCTAGCCTATGGTAACCAGTCAGGATCAGAGCCTGACGACTCAGAGGAACTCTCGGACTGCTCCGACTCCTCCTCGGAACTCATGGCCTCAGACTCGGTCTCTGGCTCAGGATCCTGCTCATCTGCCTCGTCCACGTCCATCGGCTCGGGGGCCTCTGCATCCAACTGCATCGGGTCTGGGTCCAAAACCTCGGGCTCAAAAGCTACTCCACCTAGCTCCTCATGCTCCTCTTCGTCCTCCACAATCTCGTACTTAACCTCAGAGTCGGGATTACCCTCCATATCAACATCGACTACATCACCATCTGGACACTGACGGTCCAGCTGACCCTCTCCTACAAAAGGAACATCGACAGACCTGATGGGACCGAACTCATCTCCAAAATGGTCCCGGAAACACCAAGCTAGGTACTCATGGGTCTCATAGTGAGCTAAGCCTACGTCTACCTAAACTAACGTATAGTGTCTAAGGTACACTTCGTCATTCCCTACTGGATGAACCGTCATCGTGCGTTCGATATGGGAGGGGATCCCGAAACGTAACGGCGCGTCTTTGAAATTCATGGTCGGGGGTCTGAAACATCAATTTTACAACAACCATGAGAAAAACTCAGCAAGTAATAACCCCTAATCCAAAACTAGGCTAATGTGCACCTCCAGACAGGTAAATCAAACACATAATTAATGAGCCAGTAAATCGCGATATATTTTCCCGGTCTCACAGCCCAATACACTATCTCATAGCCCTGCAGGTTAGGCATTTGACATCAATATAAATCATGTGCAATTATACCGACCCGAAGGCTCACAATTGAATATAACGACCCGTAGACCCGACCTGAAGGCCAACAATTTGAATAAAACGACCCGTAGGCCCAACCCGAAGGCCACAATTGAATAAAATGACCCGTAGGCTCGACCCGAAAGCCACAATTGAATAAAACGACCCGTAGGCCCGATCCGAAGGCCACAATTGAATAAAACGACCCGTAGGCCCGACCCAAAGGCCACAATTGAATAAAACTCAGACATGTACATAAGAGCACTCAAATCCAATCATTTCACAATATGATGTGCAAATCACGTGCCCGGAATTCCAAGCCAATTACCAAGGCCAACATGCCGAATACAATTGTTCACTAATTTACTGAATTTAACGCACTCTTAGCACATTCAAATAATTCCATTTCAATGCAATCAATTCCTCATTTAACCGCACGTTTATTTCAAAACAATTTCATGCGCCTAAAGCCCGCCTTGGGCAAATCGATCTCGATAGTCGTTCTCATCATCACGGGGCCACTTAATAGAATTTATATAAGTCCTAACAAATCCCTAAATTATGCCTAATTCCAAGTCTTTGATCAATGAACTCAATTTGTGCACAACTTAGGCAATTTAGGCAAATTCGGTACTGGTGAACAATACTAGGACAGAGTGTCATTTAGGCACTAAACCACACTTAAACAATCTCATTAGGCCTTAATCACATACCCTAATCATCCAACAACCAAATACACCTAATTAAGCCTTAATTAGGCCTAATTAACTCCTAAATTGCCTAATTCCAAGTCTTAAATCAATGAACTCAATTAGTGCAACACTTACGCAATTTTAAGCAAATTTGGTGCTGGTAAACAATACCAGGGCAGCACACTAATTAGGCCATAATCCACCTCTAAAACACTTCATTAAGCACTAATTAGGTCTCCTAATCACCCCACACAACATTAGACCTAATTAGACCCTAATTAAGCCTAATTAACCCCTAAATTACCCTCTAAAATGCACAATTAATCTAATTAAGGATTTAGGGGTTTATACTTGCCTAAATTAACTCGAGACGACGAGAACGAGCGGTCGATCACCGACACGTGGTAAAAATCGACGGCGGCGTTCCAGGGGCAATCCGGCGGTCACGGCGGCGACGGGTGATGGTGATTTGCTGCTGGTCCTCTCGGCTTGAAGCTAGGACAGGGGCTAAGGGTGGCGGTCCAAGGGAGAGAGAGGTCAATAGTGGTTGAGGCGACGGCTGGTGGTGCACGGTGGCCGGCGGCGTGGCTTCCCGACGTCCGGCGGTGGTTAGTCTTCCGGCGGTGGTGACGTCAATGGCAAGAACCGGCGAGGAAGAGGGGGAAATGGAGGTCTCGGCTGATCAGAAAAATAGGAGGGAGAGAGAGAGAATTCAGGTCAAATAGGGTCAAAGATAGCTTAGTGGGATCCATGCGTCACAATCTAATGCCTTAGGACAACTTTGCCCCTAATCCTATGGTCACCAATGGTCCTTATCCAATAATTTAGGGGTTAAATGGTCATTTATCCCTAACCCAAGGCTGACCAGACCTGGTTTAGTCTTCTTAACCTTAGTTAATCCCCCAACTTTGGTCAAAATTCGGAATTAATTACAAATGGCCTAGGGGCATTTTCGTAATTTTTCGATTCCAGACCGAAATTTCAATTTTTATCCATACTGGTCCTATATATGCGTGGCCAGCATAATATGGTGTCGGATCCTTAAAAATCATTCTTTAAGCCCTCGAAAATCAGTCCAAAAGTTTGGAAGGGCAAAACCGTAAATTTTTGTTCCGGGGTCGAAATTTCAATTTTCGACCGTACGCACTCCAGACATGCGTGGCCACTCTAAAATGGCATCGGTTTCAAAAAATAACTTCGTTTGGCCTCGAAAACGAACATCGGGGTCCCTAGGGGCAAAATTGTAATTTTCTCAATTTCTGCCGAATTTTCAGTTTTTCGCCGTACTAGTCCTAAACATGTGTGGCCACTCTAAAATGACGTCCGTCTTGCAAAATAGTCGTAATTACCCTTGAAATTTTGATATCGAAGTTCGGGTCCAATATCGCGATCAAATTTGCTCGTTTGCAGTTTTTGGGTCTCTCACTAACGGGAGGCTGTTTAGGTGCTACGCGTATTGACCTAAGATTGTCCGAGTCGTGATAGTCTCAAATCTCGAGAGAACGCGAGGAATTATCACTAGTACCGGGGGTCGCGATCGTTCGGAATAAATTCGGGATTAGTTTGTCAGACGTACTTTCGATCGTGCGGAATCACCCTCGATCCGATCGCACGTTATTGACTATATCAATCCGTCATTTTCCTAAGATCGGCCCGTATTAGTTCAAAATAGTCCCTCAACATTTCTCGAAATCGGTACTCAACCACGATCGGTTCCTCTGTCCACGTACCGGTTCCTATTTAGCATTTCCCATTTGATCAGTATCCCGTGATTGATCAAGTCAGGGCGAGACTTACTAAAATCAAACGAGAATTAATGCACACTTTATTGGTCCCGGTAACGGGTCAAAATTCAGGATGTTACAAAATGACACTAAAACTGAGCAAACCAAAACATATTGTTTTGAAAAGAAAATACCTCAAAAATATGTCAAATCAAAAGTTTTGAAACACGCTTTCTTTGAGAATGCATTAAATATCAAAATTCCCTAAAAAGGGATAATTTGAAAAAAGGCTTCGAAAAATTTCAAAGAAAAAGATTGAATCAAATCGAATGAAAAGACCTTCAAATGATGAAAGGTAAGCCGTATCCAAACACGTCCCCTATATACTCAAACTCAAAGTGAAGGAGTGAGTGGGAAAAAAACTCATCCAAAGGAAATATGGGATGTTCGCAATGATTATATGGATTGAAATGATGAAAGGCAGTCATTTCACTATCCCAAATACATGATTATCCCTCACAAACCAAATTTAAGCCTCAACAGTGGAGAAGCTTTTCAAAAAAAAATAACCTTATTAAGAACCACCCCATATTGGGGCAAATCAGGAAGTTTTTAGCTGATAGCTATGGAGAATAGGATCAAAAAAGATTATAATGCATGCTCTTACATCAATCTTTCTGTGATAACTTCGAATGAAGTCATATGAGAGCTCAAGACATCCCAAGAGGAAGAAAAGCACTTCATTTCTTATACCCAAACACATTACCTGTGGCAAAACCCAATTGAGCCTGAATATTCATTTCAGAACCCTAAATTGATGATCATCTCTTCACACTGGAGCATGAGCATATGATCAACTTTGAATAAATAAGAAACAAAAGGGATGACACAGAGTCTTAAAAAAAAAGAGTCAAAAGCAAAAGAATCAAGGGTGCCTGGTAAAAGCAAAGCCAAATGCTCAAGAAAAATGAGAAAGAAAAAGAAGGTTCAAAAGAAAGCTCGAAATGACAAAAAAAAGTCATGATAAAGCAGAGCCAAGATTATGAGAGATCACAAATCACAACAAGTGAGTATAAGTAGAAAAAAAAGAGATCATAATGAACGTTTAGGGGACTCTAATATTCATAAAAAGAAAGATCCCTAGCAGACAAAAAAAAAGGGTGGTGATGCCAAGAAGATCACTAATTTCATAAAAACCCTGAATTCAAATAAATGAGCCTTTTTTTAGCCTACTCAATGCCAACAATACAACCTCTCCCTAAAGACTTTTCAGATTGGGATGTTGAGAGTAGAAACATGATTTTATGACAAGAAGTCATCGCTCAAAAAAATATATGCAATAATATTTTGTCTTGTCTTAGAGGTTCTTAACTTGTAGACTTGAAGCAAGATATGACGATTTTGGAGTCGCCACTACTCGTTATTAGTAGGTAAACTAGAAACATAATCGAGATACAAGAGAAATACCACGATTCTACGAACCAGAGATTCTGAGTACGAGGACTTGGTTACGTTATTGATCCCGAATCGAGATCCCTAACGCCCTTTCGGTACCTAAGAACAATACGATATCTAACGTGTCATGCACATTTCTTAGACTTACCTACTAATTCTATCCATTCTAATCGCAGGAAGAACCAATCAAGTATTAAATGTACAATCAACGCCAATTATTCGACCAAAAAAAAAACGCCAATTAGATCAATCAATCTCAAATGGTCTCTAAAAATGAAAATCAATCAAAACATCTAAACCCTAATGAAACTCTAGAAGCTTTATTCATTTCATGATTTACATTTTTTAGGGTTTTAGATTTTTTTAGGGGTTATAACCCATGAATTTGGGATTTTCTAAAAATGCCATTTGGGCACTTCCAAAAGTTTAAATTTCACTTTCTAAGATTGGCCACAGTGTTTTTGGACCATTATGTGAATTTTTAAAATTTTTTATTTTTTTTTTTTGGAAATTTCATTAAACGAGAATTGATTTTTTTGATTTTCTGAAATTTTTATGAATTTTCCAATTTTTCAATATTTTATTGATTTTCTAAATTTTTCACATTTTTGTATTTTTTGAATTTTCTGAATTTTTATGAATTTTTTGAATATTTTTTTAATTTTTTTATAAATTTTCTAATTTTTTATATTTTTCTATGAATTTTATATTTTTCTGAATTTTTTTCGATTTTCCAAATTTTTTTAGATTTTTTTAGATTTTTTAGATTTTCACATATTTCTGAATTTTTTTATTATTATTATGAATTTTTTTTAGATTTTTTATTATTTATTTTGGTTTTTTTTTAATTTTCCGCCGAGAAAATAAACCGGACCTGCCCAATTCAACCCGATTCGATTTGGCCGAACCAGGTGTCGCCGATCCCGGTCGACCGTTGCCTTTCTCCAGCAGGCATGACGCCAGAAACGACGCCGTTTCATCCTATGCCCATTGGGGCATTCGGTCGAACAGTTGGTGAGCAGATTTTCGACTCAAATATTATCAAGGTCTCCGGGTTGAGCTCGTCGCCGGCGACCTTATGGTGAGATTTTTATCATTCTAATTGATCCATTGTAATATTCATGTGTTCTATTATCGGTCTAACCTATTTAGCACATCGCCGGACCTTCGTCGACCAGCAAAAGATTGGTCTAAAAATCTAAGTCATCAATGACCTAAACTAACACTACCAGAAGCTTTAAATCTCAATTCTATTTGCCTTAGCCATCTACATCGATCAATATGACTTTCTAAACATCAAACAAGGTAAGAACGAACTAACTTGAGTGGCTTAAGGCCACGGGGAGCGCTCCGGCGAAGTTTCCTGGGCTTCGGCGAAGTCCAACAATGGCAACCGACACATTTTATGCACTTTCAATCCACATTTTGCAATCAAACAAAGAGAAACATGTTTAGAAACTCATTTTTGGCATTAATGCACTCAAGATCAATAAAGAAAACATAGATTTAACAATATCAAGTTCAACCTCATTTTATGGAGTTCTGGAAAAATATGATTAATATCATACTTTACTTATTTCTACGGATGATCGGATGAAGTTTTTGAGACGATTGATGACTAAGGAATAGTTCCCTGACACTTGAACTTCAAGTAAACGGATTCGGTTTCACCTTGGAACCTCTGGACTCACTAATCAAGCTTCACTTTCAGGCCTTCATGCATGATCAACCTTACCAAACTCAGGGAGGGAGGTCACGGCCAAACTCTGATTTGCCGACACTCTGCCGTGTAGGGCGGCACTAAACACTCAGAAGGGGACCTCTACCTTCTTCTTTCTTCAGATTTTATGCTCTTTCTCTCTCTATCTCTCTTTCTCCTCTCTTGGTCATTTCGTTAAACACCTCCTCTTCCAATGTGCAAGTTTTTTCCATTTTTTGTTGATCAATTTTCCCGCTTAAATTTTGGTATTCACCGACCTAGAATCGGTTATAACCGATCTCTGACGCTAGCCGGAGATTCTCCAGCTGGCACGCTTGATTTTCACATGTTATATTGATCAAGGGAAGTCGGTAAAGTTCTGGGCATGGGAGATATTTTTTGGGTTTATTACGCCCTGGGTGAATCGAGTAAGGAAGATAAACAACCCAAGTCGGGTCGAGTTGGCCCCTTTGACCTGGCAAACCCGGGTTAGTCTAAATTCGCAAATTAAGCTCAATTTTGACCCAATTTTCAAAATGGAATTCCTCATCACATTCCGAACCCAAATATGTAATTTTCCCCAATTTTTGTTATGATTGTGTCTAAGATTTTCAAATTTTTGTATTTGGGTTAATAGGGTTTTGTTCAATTTGATGTCCTAATGACCTGATTAAGCAAAATTGATGCCAAAATTGAATTAGTCATATCTGATTAACCCTAGAAATGATGGTCTCATGGCTCGACAATTTTATATTGGGCACAATTCCCAATTTTGGTTCAAAATTCTTAATTTTCAATTGAATTTTGGGGATTTTTTATCTTTATGACAAATTGTGTAATTGGACTGACCATTATGTAATTCAAGGTTCCAGAATCATTTGTTGTGAAGACACTATGACTTAAAAATGACTAGAAAAAATTTAATTGCATTTTTGGTTCAATTCGGGTTTAATTTTGCCCAATTTCGGGAAAAATATATACTCGATTGAGGTTTTTCAAAATTGATGATGTATTCATGAAATTGGATTTAAAAAAAGACTAATGACTATTTTTATGGAATTTTCTAATTCCATTTTCTATTTTTCTTGATTTTCTCACTTATTTTGACCGAAAGAAATTAAGGAAAAATGCAGAAAAATGATAAAAAATTTATTTTTGGTTTAGAAATAAGTTTCTAGGCTTGGCCAAGATTTCTAGTCCTAATTTTGAGATTTTTGAAAATATGAAAAAAAAATATGAGGTAAAAATCAGATATCAACAAACATGACAGATGCGATCATACCAGCACTAATGCACTGGATCCCATCAAAACTCCGAAGTTAAGCATGCTTTGGCGAGAGTAGTACTAGGATGGGTGACCTCCTGGGAAGTCCTCATGTTGCACTCCTCTTTTTTGTTTTTCTCTTTATTTAACCATCGCCTTTTTGTCGGGACGAGATGAATCACAAAAGTATTCGCGAAGCATGATAGGGCCCGCGGCTTTCCTAAAAGTGCTTACGGGCCCCGTGAGTCCATTTGGATTAAAAGTTGTACTCGTAAATGTGGAAATTTCGAGGCTTTTCGGGAAATGTTTCTTTTTGCTCACTTGTTCGTTCCCAAGCAATATCCCGTTAATTATCCGATAATTGCGCGACGGATCGTCAAAAATCGGAAATAGAAGTCGCTATACATTTCTTGAGAAGAGCAAGAGCTTTGCTTCAAATACATTTGCAATGCGTAACAAGACAGGTGCGATCATACCAGCACTAATGCACCGGATCTCATCAAAACTCTGAAGTTAAGCGTGTTTGGACGTGAGTAGTACTAGGATGGATGACCTTCTCGGAAGTTCTCTTGTTACGCCCCTCTTTTTGGTTTTTCTCTTTATTTAACGATTGCCTTTTTGCCGGAACGAGATTTTATCGAGCGATGCGTTTTCTTACCAGGGTGAGACGAATCACGAAGGAATTCGCAAAGCATGTCGGGGCCCACGGCTTTCCGAAAAATGCTTACGAGCCCCATGAGTCCATTTGGATCAAAAGCTGTGCTCGTAAACGCCGAAATATCGAGGTTTTTCGAGAAACATTTCTTTTTGATCACTTGTTCGTTCCCAAGCAATATCCTGTTAATTATCCGATAATTGCGTGACGAATTGTCAAAAATCGGAAATAGAAGTCCCTATACATTTCTTGAGAAAGGAAGGGCTTTGCTTTAAACACATTTGCAATGCGTAACATGACGGGTGCGATCATACCAGCACTAATGCACCGGATCCCATCAAAATTTCGAAGTTAAGCGTGCTTAGGCGAGAGTTCGGTTTAGTTTGAGGATTTAGGATTTTTTATTTTTTAAAAAATAAATATAAATAAATATATTATATTTATTATTATATTACCGGTCCGATCTAGGTGGGTGGGCGAGCGATTCCACAGCTAGAACCGGGAACCGAACCACTATCCACTGATTCCCAAAAATCGAAATTGAGAACCGGACCGGTTCCTTTAGAAACCACCGGTTCCAGTCCAATTCCGGGCAATCCGAGTGGTTCCTGATTCTTTTGCACACCGCTACCGCTAACTAGTTAGTTGTTTTCTATAGTGATCAGGCAATAGTGGTTTACCATTTAAATCCAAAGTGGTTTTTGTGACCTTTCTAATATCCATGCATATTGTTTTTGTGATTTTCCATTCTAAGTTCTAAATTAATCCTAATCTAATCTAGAAAAGATTTTAACAAGTAATGTATTTAAAAGCCGTGCATAAAATAAACACCCAATGAAATTGAAAGACGAGCTATTTTAAGTATGATAAAGAAAAACCCACAACTCATCGGGTGTTGAGGAATAAAAACCCGATATGGTGTCGGGCAAAAATATACATGGCTGTTTTATTGGGCCTCGAGACATGAGTTATCAGAAGCTTGCTATTTAGACTAATATGAATCCTTAGTTATAAACCCATCCTAGATTGGGGAATCAATCACTCATGACCAAGGCCGCAAGAAATCCTATGTTTTCACTTGTCCAAGGTTGGGTCATCAATTCCGACAATGGATACGGAGTTCGCCGCTAATCCTTTTCAAGTAGCCTCAAAGCCACTAACGTCACAAACTCCCCTTATTCATTATTGAATGTGTAGCCTAAACTACACTTAAAAAAACTACAATTGATTATTTTTTGATTTTTACTGGCGTTTCTAACTAAACCATTTTTATTAAAGATTTAGGCCAATCTTGTTTATTAGATGAATTGAACTAACTATTGTAGCATCCCAGGCACGCCTCTTTCAAGAGGAATCCTTTAATCCTCATTAATCATCAGATTATTCGCAGGCGGAAAATGCTTCTTACCAAATTTTAGCATTTATAATATAAATGTGACATAGAAACATAGAAATGCAAGGACATGCAAGTTATGAAAATAGCTTCCTTCTCATATAATAATACGGGTGATACATAGGTGAGTTCACAAACACGGGGAGACTACCCAACTACTTCAACCCATCTAAACACTATGACCCACCAGCCTTAACCGAAAACAAACTAGGCTATCACCCAACTCTACACGACTTTATCTCCAAAAAGTAATGGTCGTGTCTTCCCAAAAACCTGCTCCTTCCTTCTCCTTCTCGGTAGCTCCCTTACTCCACCCCGCTACCGACACTATCATCGGCTCCATCCGGCCCCTAATATGGAAGTAGCCCCACCAAACGTCCTCCAGCACAAACATAAAAGCAATAAATCCCAAAAGAATGGGTCCTACAGGGGACCCAATATCAATAGTCAGGATAAATATGCATTTTACAAATACAAGCTCAAGGAAAAGTGGGACCACAAATTCAAATAGACGACTCTCAAAAGCAACCAGCATCTCGTAGCTTATCGAGGTAGAGGTAGGGAGGATCGACATAACTACTAATCTGAAAAATGTGTCAATAACAAACAATGAGCAGAAACTCAGCCAAGTAAACTCTATCACGCCACACTAAATAGATAACAACATGCATTTCAATAGAGTCAAATCGATAGGCAAATAAACCAATTCACATCCAGCCATGGCATACATAATTCCCTTTTTCATTGTCACTCAGACAACATTATCAGGCAAAAGAACATCGATCCAAGAACAGCCATTCACACGAGCACACATTACATACGTTATGTGACAATAATCAACTTCATTCACCACTCCAAGACACATGACCGGTGCGCTCCTCGACCACGCAAGGAGAAAACATCCCGACTAGCAAGATCCAGTGCGTCCAAATTGGACTACTGCGGTATACGCCGGATTACTCAACGGCCCGCGCAGGCTTCGTGGACCCACTGGCCACAGCATCCCATCCGCACTTCCAAGGCATCGAGGGCATGTCACTTCCTAGGCATCGTGAACCACTAGTCCACAGCACCCTGCTTTCCCAACAGGCTCCTTGGGGCATCATCGTCCGTAGACCGACGGCATCAAGTTATCTCAAAGTCACATAACCACATGCACAAATGATCTTTCACATAGCATGATATCATATAACAATAATTGATACGGCACTACATTATTTCTTTCAAATAATTCACAACCGAATTTCTAGATTCTGTACTCCTAAAGACCACTCAATTTACCTAAGCATTTGATATCGGTTCAAGGTCAAATAAGCATCATTGAAGAGATAATTAAGGTGGGTACTGACCCCAGTAGGCCAAAAATCAAAAGCCAATGGTTTCGGAAAAAAAAAACCAGTAGATCACTGAAGTCTAGTAAAACTGGATAGAATTGCATAGTTTGGAAAATTAATTTTGAAGGCATAGCAAATGGGTTCAAAAAATTATGAAATTCGAATATGTTATAAAAAAGACCTTAAAAAATATTTTTTTATGAAGAACACAATCTCAAAATTCCCTTGTAAAGGCCACTTTCAATAGCTCGAAAACAAACCAGTACAGATTTGCTAAAATAGGAAAACCGAATCCCAAAGAGTTCTCGTTTTACAAACTAAAAATTTTCAAATGCTTTGAAATTTTATATGTTATAGACAAGTGAATTATGAACAAATTTTGTGAAGGAACTGTGGAAAATTTTATAAAAATCCGAGAAGGTACAAAGGTCCCAGGTTCCTCAGTAGAACAGTTTTGATCCGGTAAGGATTTGGTACTTCGGAAAATCCATTTGAGCTCAGAAAAACTTGAAAATTAAGTATGTCGTAGATCAAGATCTTCTGAACAACTATGAAGAAGAACATTTAGCAAGATTCGAGCCACAAAAGATGCTATAAAAATAGGAAATAAGGAATATCCAGAAAAGTCAGTTCTAAAATCCAAGACAAAACTCATAGAAATGCTTCCAGCTCGAGCTCCACCACTTTACAGCCAAGAAATCACCACGCCAGGAACTCAAATCAACATGCAATGCCTTTTCTAACCTAACCTAGCAATCTAGACTCACCAAAGCTTGTTCTACGGAGTCAAACATTTAAGGGCAGCGGCTATAACATCTCGGTTTCTCCTACTGCCAATCCAGCCAATTCAAGGACTTATCCGAGACCCAAATCGACATGCAACCATTATCAAGGTTAGTATAATGTGATAGAGAGCACTTGCCCGTGAGAGTGGTGGTCGCGGCGAGGCTGCTGGTCCGAAGCAAAGACGAGGGCGTGAAGGGTAATTCCTAGGCTGCTGCTGGTCGGTTGAAGGTGTTGTTGGACAGGGCGAGAGGCTGGCTATTGCTGGCGTGTGAGGACAAGACAGCCAACTACTACTAGTCACGGATGGAGCGGCTAGTTTCCGATGGATAGAGAGAGAGACGAGAGAGAGAGTGAGCTGGGCAAGAGAGAGCTAAGTGAGATAGAGTTGAGAGAGTGAGCTGAGGGGGAAAAAGGTTATCAGATGGCCCTTCAACTTCCCTTGCATGCATGGGCATGCATGAGTAACACTTGGCACCTCCCTCTTGCCAAGTGTAGAGGGGGAAGAAGAAGACAAAGAAGAGAAGTGGAAGGGCTACTGCTAGCGTGGGGTTCCCGGCGGGAAAAAGGGAAAAGAAAAAGAAAAGGGAAGGAAAAAGGAAGAAGAGAGGGGGGCGGTCAGTGAGGTGGTGTTCCAACGTGAGCAAGAGAAAGGATAGGGAAAAAAAATGATAGCGATGGGTTGGCACAGAGTCGAGTCGCGCAGACGATGCAACGTCGGGTTAATTGGCTCGACGGTAATTGATCCCAAGAGTCTAAACTCGCGATTCCAAAAACGATAATGGTGACGTTAAACTTCCAATTTCATTTTCTTAATTTTCATTGACAAGCGCTCTAATATATTAGGGTCCTTTAATCTTTGGCCATAAAATTTCAGGATGCCACAGCTATTACGATTTCAAGACCGTATAGAACATTGGTCTTTTGCCACCGTCTTTGTGAGCCTTGACCAACTCCTCCATGGACCGCCTTGCATGGCCATCATCAATGGTGTCATTTTTTCATTCATGTAATCACTCAAATGAAAGCAATCAACAAAGTTCACATCAATCAAAGTTCAAGTAGATCATTCAACCCGGTTTTAAGCCAAAATACCCAAAATTAAGCAAATTGGTCTCTGTTCAATTACGAACAGATTATAACCCGTGAGATGTAAATTTGGTAAAAATAGCAAACTTCGGCAAAACCGTGTGAAATTTTACATGAAGTTAGGAGAATGCGTTCTTATCAACTTTTGTGTTTTGACTTTTTGCTCAAGACCCCCTGATTTTTCCCAGTAATTCGATTTTTCCCCAAGACTCAATTGAGAACAGTTTTGAAGGCCAGACCGACCTTATCTGATTTGTTGACAATTTGGCTTTTTAAAATTTTCTATTAAGTCCTCAAACTTTCCACTTTACAAAATAAGACCCCAAAGAACAACTTTTTAGTTTTGAGGTTTTAGAAAAAAAAAAAGGACTTCAAGTTCACTAAAATTGCTAAACACGTTCGGACGTTTTAAAGAAGCAAATTCCCAAATTTGAGTGTGGAAATAGATCAGCACATTGATCAGATCTTTGAACGACCAAACGAGTTTCAATTTTAACGAAATTGATAGCATTAAAAAGTTTAAGATCTTGCCTCCAACTTCTATGAAGAACACATCTCGAGATTTTGGACACAAAAAATCATAAAAACCAAAGAATAGGCAAAGGTCACAATCATTGATGATGAAGTTGCTAAATATACATTAACTTAAACTAACAATCATCATCTCAGCATAATCATTGGTCCAATTTAATAAAATCATGCGATAGGCCAAACTATGTACGATTTAACTAGGTTCGAGCATAGTCTTCGTCTGCTCTCTCGTTAGGGCTTCTCTCTCTTCTCCGATAAGAGTTCTTCCCTACCCCATTGGTGATAACTAACCCAAATCCCTTCCCTCCCCAGAACCCTAAATCTTCCCACCCTGTTTTACCCTAACATCACACCCCACTTCTTCCCATTACCCACAAAGAAATCTAGAAACCCAAAAACACACATTCCCTTCTAAAGGATCTGATGCCCACTAACTGATGGATGACCAGTGAGGAAGAGTCTTTGGAGGTCAAATTTGGGCCCTCTAGCGACTATTCTCTCTCCACGTCTGTTGGGCAAATTCGCAACTCAACCTTGCATAATGACTCACCGGTCCCCTCCGCAATAGCTTTGTAACTTGCCTACAACACAAACACGGTCTGGTTCTTGGTGTTCACTGTTGATGCTGCTCCTCTCCTATTCTTGGTGTTCGCTGAATCACAGGAAGGCATGATGATTTCGTGGTGGTATGATCCGAATCTTTGCTTCGTCGTTGCTTCTAAATCTTTCGAGTAAGAAGCCTGCCACATGTTTGATCATATGCCTAAGTGAAATTAGTGTAAGAATCTGGGATAGGTTATTACACTTTGATGTCCGGTTGACTGTTGTGTGTTCGCTATTGATGCTGCTTCTCTCCCGGTGGTAATTTGTCCATGGTGTGACACTCCTATAAAGCAACAATGGAGAAAATCAACAATGAAGAAACTCGAATGGCTGCCCTTTGTAAGAGCCTAGGTTCATTATGGTCATATTCGGATATTGCTATTATGAAAGGGGTAGTTTCCCCAGAAAAATTGAAAGAATGTAATTTGACCATTTTTGGGAAAATCTTTAATAATCCAAGCATCAGCTTTCAAGCCTTCCAAAATACAATGCGAAGGGCATGGAGGTCCGATTCTGTCACTTGCCAAGAGCTGGATGCTGGTATGTTTGTTGTAATGTTCAAATCCGAAATAGAGAAGAAAAGAGTGCTTGATAATGGTCTGTGGTCCTTTGCGAATCATCTTTTAATTCTCAAACCCTGGGAACCGAATATGCTAACACATGAATATGAGTTTAACTTCTGCTCGTTCTGGGTACAAATCCATGGGTTCCCGTATGAATGGCTATCTGAAGAAGCAGTGAATGAAGCAGTAAAATTTAGCGGCCAAGTCTCGGAGGTTCAAGTATTCTTTAAATGTCCTAGTTCCCAAAATACAGGGAAAGCAAGGATAACTCTGAACTTATCTAAGCCTCTAAAGTCTGGAATTCTTACTAATAATGGAGATAGGAAATTTTGGTTAGATTTCAAGTATGAGAGGCTTCCCCACTTCTGTTATGCTTGTGGAAGGATAGGACACTATGCCAAATTTTGTCAAGAAGTAGCCTTTGATGAGGGATAGATGGATGAATGTCGCTTTGGGAGTTGGTTAAGAGCTGTAGAGAAAGAATGGAGTTCACATTGGAAGATATTTAACGGGAATTAGAGGAAGAGAGAATGACAGAAGATTTTATCCTTGAAAATTGAGTTTGCTCTACTCTACTGGTGCCTTCTAACAAGGGTACTAGCAGGTTGGAAACTCAGGATAATACCCAAAAACAGAGCAAGGGAAAAGATGTATTTATAGGGGAAGGTAGTTCTCTAAACCAGCAAGACCATGTATCTGCATTGGCACCACTTCTACTTCCAGCTCCTGTGCAGGTACAAAAGTCCATAATCTCTGTTGTGGAACAGTCTGTAGTGGGAAGCCAGAAGAAGAATAGTAAGGGACCAAAGCTTCAGGCCAATAAAAAACAGCGACATTATAGCCCTTATGATTCCAAGATGGCAAATCAACATACCGTGGATGAGACAAATTTGATGGAAACTCCTATCCATGTTGTAGCAGAAGCAAGTGAATGGGCTTTGGTGGCTAGCCCTAATAAGCCTTCGGGTTACAAGTGAAACTTATAAGTTGGAACTGTCAAGGGTTGGGCACACCACTGACAGTTCAAGAACTTAGAGCCCCCGTGGCTCAAGAAAGGCCTAGTTTGGTGTTTCTGATGGAAACTGAAAATCAGGAACAAATGCTTCATCAAATAAAAAGACAACTACAGTTTCAGAATTGCTTCATAGTAAATCCAATGGGTATTGCAAGAGGTATGGCTATTTTTTGGAACGACCAAGTTTCTTTAAAAGTGGAGTCACACTCAGAATTTTTTTATAGATGTAGAGTGTGTGATCGAGGAAAGTAAACAGAAGATGCGACTTACCTTCGTTCATGCACCATTGCAGTTTAATGAGAGAGTTCTCTTATGGGACATTACATGGCATTAGTCTCATGAAACACCTCCCCTGGGCTTGCATTGAAACTTCAATGAGATTCTTTATCATTGGGAGAAGGTTGGGGCACGCATGGTCAAGCATTATAGACTCAATGCTTTTCGAGACTTCCTATATGCTTGCTCGTTGATGGATATGGAGAGTAAAGGTTGTGCTTTCACATGGTCTAATCACAAGGAAGGAGAGGCTTTCGTTAAGAAGAAACTTGATAGGGTGTTATGTACGATGGATTGGAGGGTTAACTTCCCCAATGATGAAGCATTTGCACTCCCAACAGTTGGCTCATATCATAGTCCTTTATTGCTGTCTTTATTTCTTAAACCAATGAGAAGGAAAAGAGAATTCAAATTTGAGATGTTTTGGCTCGAAGATGCTGAATGTGAGCATCTTGCTAGAAATAGTTGGCATTCCTCTGAACTAGAAAATGAGGAACTATCCAGGCATCTACAAATAGTTTCAAAAGCTCTGCAAGAGTAGAGTAGGAGGAAAATCTCAAATGCAAAAATGGGAATCAAGACCATGAAGAAAGAAATTCAGGAACTTACTGTTGACACCTAATTTTTAGCCGATGCGTCATTAAAAATAGAAAATTCGAGATTATGGTTTCCGATCGCGACAGAGTCTGTTTCTTGAACAAAAAGTGTCGTTTTTTAATTCTGTCTGTTGGCCTAGCTTTTGTAAGTGATTTTCTATTCATTTCATATAAAAACCTAAAAAGTCAAATAGTTGACTTTCGAGTTGACTTTTTGGTCAATCTTTTGACCAAAAGTCAACCCCGGGTCAAATTGGGGCTTTTCGCATAAAAAGATTTCTTTCAAGTTTAATTTCACTTTAGAAGTGGAAATTTCATAAAAATTCAATGATTTGATCATAAAATCAAGCTCCTAGTGAAAAGTCAACTAGGGTTTGACTTTTGGTCAAACCTTTGACCAAAAAAATTGAAAAATACAAAAATCCAAAAATCATCTTATTTTACATTGAATTTACTTTTGGCATTTGAAATTTTACAAAAATTGATTTGGAATCAACTTTTTCCCAATTTGCGGAATTTGGTTCAAATCGATCAAAAATGAAATTACTTCATTTCTAGTCATTTTTTAGGTTAGTTTTCTTCATGACATTTGATCTAGAGATCATCTTATATTCAATTTTTGAACCAATTTTGTGATTCCAAGCCAAACACAAAAACCCCCAATTTTGGCTCTAATCACTGATTTGGATCGATTCTTCATGATGTGCGCAATTGAGGCACGAATGAGCTTAGTTTCTTATATGAAATCCAAATTCAAAATCAATTTTAGAAGATTCACATGAATTTGAGTCAATTTGATCAATTTAGTGATTCAATGATTAAGAAGTCTAAGTGTGACGCCCCCACCTCGGGGCCATTAACGTGACGTCCCGTTCATTATTATCTTTCTTTAAATACAAGCGGAAGCATATCTCGGAACAATCACATGAAAAACAACAGCGGGATTAAGACAAACAGCATCATGAGCAAACCTTGTATTTTTAGGACACGCAAATGTATTTACAAGCCAACTTAACCGAATTTAGCCAATTATAAAACAATAACATTATGGCTTGGGTGTCCTAAGCCCACTACTGCTTCTCGCTCCTCGCTTTCCCCGAACTCTAATATGGCTCGAACTTCTCCTGTCGCCGCCGTCCGTTCGACCATCCTATGAACCTGAAGGGGGGAAAATGGGGGATGAGTCGGGGAGACTCAGCAAGTAAACCTATTAATATCAAGTGAGGACGAGGGGATCGTTGTTAGCACAAGTCGGCCCTTACCGCACTCGCATCAATGGCAGATCAATAGCAAAGTTCATACAAAAGAACATCAAGCATGGCTATAATATGTGCACCTTGCCTTTCAAGTCTCGATTCTACCGCCAAAACAAACTTCAAACACGAAACATGATTAAATCGAGAAATGAACCAACTACAACCAACCAAATGACCGAGAAACGGTCCAAGCAAACCGTGTCACAACGTATCACAACTTCCTTTCCCGATATTAGGAAGTTTACTTACACAACGGCAAACAAAACTAGAGAACAGGGATCGAGACGGGGTGAGCTTGGAAAATTTCGGTCTTGAACACGAACACTCGGGCCTCGCCGGTAAGCTTTTTCTTTCTTTCTCTCTTTCTTTCTCTTTCTTTCTCTATTTCTCTCTCTCCTTGGCCGAATGGCCTTGTTTCTATTTATAGGGAGACAAAACTTGGGGCCAAAGATTCGATGAGGTAAGCGCACGTGTCATCGGGGCGATGAGGTAAGCGCACGCATCATCCACTCATTAATGGCCCATAAATCTCTCTCTCTCTCTCTCTCTCTCTCTCCTCAAGCTTGGCCGTGGCTTCCTCCCCCTTTCTTGGTCAAAACTTGATGGCCAAGATTCAATAAATGGCTTCATAATGGTTGTGGAAAAAGAAGGCCAAGCAATTAATACAAGCCATTAATTAGGCTTCTTGAACAAGCTTCATTCTTAGCCAATCATTTTCAAGCTTACTTCTCTATTTCGTTTTCCTCTAGTCCAACATCTGATCAAGGCATAAAATATCTCATTTGAAAGCTCAGAACGCGTACTTTAAATCACCAGAAGACACCAAGTCCAAATTCCAACGATTTCGTATAGAAAATGCTGAATCTTTGAAATCTGGCAAAACCGAACAGTTTTGCACTGTTCACGAAATCGGACTTGAAATCATAGTAAATGAACTCATAAAATTATAAAATTTGGATATGTCATAAACAAGACCTTAATAAACATTTTTCATGAAGAACATAAAATCTAATTCTCTCTGTAAATACCATTTTCAGTCACTCAAAGACAGACCTAAAACAGTTCACTGGAACGGAATCTTTGCTTCTCAAAGTAAGCTCTTTTCAGAATCCAAATCATCTCATAAAATTTCCAAATTTTTACACATTATAGAAAAAGACGTTCTCAACAACTTTCATGAAGGAAACTTTTCTAAAATCTTCCCAGAAAAGCTTGTAGAAAATCAAGACGGTGTAAACATCACTGAAATATCCATTCTAGGGAGTTTCACACGGTCCGAAAATCAGGCCATTGTACCACTCATATCAACTCCAAAAATTCTGAAATTAAATCATGTAAAACTTCATGATGTTTGGAACAACTTTCAAGAAGAAAGCATTTGGAAATTCGGACCACAAAAGTCTCCCCAAAAATAAAAAAAAATGAAGGGGTACAAGGGATCCGAAGTGGGTTTTCCAAAACAAAAGAAAACAATTTAGTTCTGATTGGAAAACCATCAAATTTAACCCATAGCCATTTCCCAGAGACTGAAATTGAGGATATTACAATTTACCTGTGGCTTCCCAGGCCCAAAAATCGGGATGTGACAATTCTCCCCCTCTAATAAAATTTCGTCCTCGAAATTTAAACGCGTACCTGGTTCCTCGAATAAATACAGGTATCAACTTTTCCTCAATTCCTCACTCTCCCAGGTGGCTTCTTTTATGCCCTGGTAACACTATAGGACCTTAACTAAGGGAACGGCCTTACCTCTCAACACTTGCTCCTTACAATCCACGATCCGCACCTGCTTCTCAGCGTAGGACACTCTGCTGTCCACTTCGACCTCGTCAAAAAATTCAGTACGCGTGCCGGATCAGGCTCACACTTTCACAATATCAAACACAACATGTACCTGAGCAAGTTTCGGTGGCGACGCCAACCGATAGGCCAAATTCCCTATTCTTTCTAGAATTTCAAAAGATCCTACGTACCTGGGACTTATCTTACCTTAATATCTTTACAACAGCCACTGTCATGTGGACTAGCTCTGGATCAGCGACCTTTCTTTCCCCGACCTCGATCCAACATACCAAAGTGCAACAAGCTTGACCACGCTTCCGCTGCGCTACTCTGATAAAATCTTCCTCAAACACAATTTACTTACTTATAACAATCGCGAAGATTACACTTATCATTTCAACCAACAGTTCCCATCTTTCTTTCAATTCAGTACCTAGTTCGGCTTATTCCTTTTCTTACCCATCATCCTAGAAGCCTGCCAGGAGTCGCATCTTGTTCAGGTCTTCAACCCCAGCGACACTCTTGCTAGAAGCCGCACCTTGATCAAGCTTCTTGCTCCGGCGTCCACTTCCTAGCCAAGAGCCGCTCCTTGATCAGGTTCTGCCCTGGCGATCACTCCCCGCCCTCATCGGATCGGGTTATGTCAAAATTTAACAGCCTTCTCTTGGCTCAACACCGAACCGCAACTTACAAAAGGGGAACCTGCTTGGACTTCTCTTTCGAGGTCGTGGCATCATGCTGGGACTTTCCTTTTTCCTCAGTGGTCGCAACCTGGTTCTGAGCACTTATTTTACTATCAATAGTCTAACAAGACTTTCTACAACACAAGAATAGGTCAGTGATCACAAACAAACAAGAACACTTAACCTATTCAACCACAATCAATCATTCACATACGCAGGGGTGTTTCCTAGCTAACTACCCCAACGTCAGCGCACCTTATCGCTCCAGGTCTTTATTCCCGCTTTGATTTCAGAATCGTTTTCCCAATTCGGTGTACAGTTCGATCATTCTTGCCATTAGCCATCCTAGAAGCCTGCCAGGAGCCGCTCAACGATCAGGCCCTTCACCCCGGCGCCATTTCTGCCCAAAGGCCGCTCAATGATCAGGCCTCTTGCCCCAGCGCCACCTTTGTCAGAAGCCGCTCAATGATCAGGTCGTATGGCCTCGGTGCCACTCCCCGCCCTTGTTGGACTGGCCAATTGCAAGCTACCCCGAACTGCACCTACTGGAGGGAAAACTTGCTCTGATATCAAATCAAACTGTGACGCCCCCACCTCGGGGCCATTAACGTGACGTCCCGTTCATTATTATCTTTCTTTAAATACAAGCGGAAGCATATCTCGGGACAATCACATGAAAAACAATAGCGGGATTAAGACAAACAGCATCATGAGCAAACCTTGTATTTATAGGACACGCAAATGTATTTACAAGCCAACTTAGCTGAATTTAGCCAATTACAAAACAATAACATTATGGCTTGGGTGTCCTAAGCCCACTACTGCTTCTCGCTCCTCGCTTTCCCCGAACTCTAATATGGCTCGAACTTCTCCTGTCGCCGCTGTCCGTTCGACCATCCTATGAACCTGAAGGGGGGAAAATGGGGGATGAGTCGGGGAGAGACTCAGTAAGTAAACCTACTAATATTAAGCGAGAACGAGGGGATCACCGTTAGCACAAGTCGGCCCTTACCGCACTCGCATCAATGGCAGATCAATAGCAAAGTTCATACAAAAGAACATCAAGCATGGCTATAACATGTGCACCTTGCCTTTCAAGTCTCGATTCTACCGCCAAAACAAACTTCAAACACGAAACATGATTAAATCAAGAAATGAACCAACCACAACCAACCAAATGACCGAGAAACGGTCCAAGCAAACCGTGTCACAACGTATCACAACTTCCTTTCCCGATATTAGGAAGTTTACTTACACAACGGCAAACAAAACTAGAGAACAGGGGTCGAGACGGGTGAGCTTGGAAAATTTCGGGCTTGAACATGAACACTCGGGCCTCGCCGGTAAGCTTTTTCTTTCTTTCTCTCTTTCTTTCTCTTTCTTTCTCTATTTCTCTCTCTCCTTGGCCGAATGGCCTTGTTTCTATTTATAGGGAGACAAAACTTGGGGCCAAAGATTCGATGAGGTAAGCGCACGTGTCATCGGGGCGATGAAGTAAGCGCACGCATCATCCACTCATTAATGGCCCATAAATCTCTCTCTCTCTCTCTCTCTCTCTCTCTCTCTCTCTCTCTCTCTCTCTCTCCCTCTCTCTCCTCAAGCTTGGCCGTGGCTTCCTCCCCCTTTCTTGGTCAAAACTTGATGGCCAAGATTCAATAAATGGCTTCATAATGGTTGTGGAAAAAGAAGGCCAAGCAATTAATACAAGCCATTAATTAGGCTTCTTGAACAAGCTTCATTCTTAGCCAATCATTTTCAAGCTTACTTCTCTATTTCGTTTTCCTCTGGTCCGACCTCTGATCAAGGCATAAAATATCTCATTTGAAAGCTCAGAACGCATACTTTAAATCACCAGAAGACACCAAGTCCAAATTCCAACGATTTCGTATAGAAAATGCTGAATCTTTGAAATCTGGCAAAACCGAACAGTTTTGCACTGTTCACGAAATCGGACTTGAAATCATAGTAAATGAACTCATAAAATTCTAAAATTCGGATATGTCATAAACAAGACCTTAATAAACATTTTTCATGAAGAACATAAAATCTAATTCTCTCTGTAAATACCATTTTCAGTCACTCAAAGACAGATCTAAAACAGTTCGCTGGAACGGAATCTTTGCTTCTCAAAGTAAGCTCTTTTCAGAATCCAAATCATCTCATAAAATTTCCAAATTTGTACACATTATAGAAAAAGACGTTCTTAACAACTTTCATGAAGGAAACTTTTCTAAAAGCGGCCCAGAAAAGCTTGTAGAAAATCAAGACGGTGTAAACATTACCGAAATATCCATTCTAGGCAGTTTCACACGGTCCGAAAATCAGGCCATCGTACCACTCATATCAACTCCAAAAATTCTGAAATTAAATCATGTAAAACTTCATGATGTTTGGAACAACTTTCAAGAAGAAAGCATTTGGAAATTCGGACAACAAAAGTCTCCCCAAAAATAACAAAATGAAGGGGTACAAGGGATCCGAACTGAGTTTTCCAAAACAAGAGAAAACAATTTAGTTCTGATTGGAAAACCATCAAATTTAACCTATAGCCATTTCCCAGGGACTGAAATTGAGGATATTACAATTTACCTGCGGCTTCCCAGGCCCAAAAATCGGGATGTGACACTAAGAGTATTTGATCCGATTAGTGCAATTCAACTTGACCCACTCTAGACTAATATTCAATTTGATGAATTGAGACTCAATTTGGTTAATTGGATTTTAATTAAATTTGTTAGTCTAGCTTGGCCATGCAATTACCCAAATTCAAGATCAATTGAGACAAACAAGTTAAATTGGATCAATTTGTGCATGAATTTCAAATTGGTTCAATCCAATTTGATCAAATTTGATATCAATGGGGTCAATTAATCATGATAGAGACCAAATTGTACAAAATAGGAACAAATGGAATCAAGGATTGAACCAGTTCAATCAGACCAAATTCGAGACTAATCGGCTCAACTCGGTTTGATTCAAATTCAAACGGTCTGATCGAACTAGCCATTTTCCGATCGAAAATCCGGCGATCAACGATCTATCCTGACTAATCTAGGCCGGCCACATCCTTTTGAGCCCAAAAATGACAAAAATGCCCTTAATTGAAAATTACGAAAATGCCCCTAAGAGAAATTACTAAAATGCCCTTCTTCAAGAATTAAACAAATTAATTAGGAGATGAACAAATCAATCGTGGCCATTCATTTAGAATTGATCACGCCCATCCATGATGCCATGCCACTAATCCTTAGCCCTTAAAGAATATTTTTAATCATTAAAAATGCATTTTGGGCCATTGGATTAATCTAAGGGCTAGGATTTAAAGTTGAGGGGGGTATATAGTGTTTTTTCCCTCCAAAATTTGGGGGGACACTCATTTTTTCAGATCTGAATTCTCTCTCTTCTCTCTCTCTCTCTCTCTCTCTCTCTCTCTCTCTCTCTCTCTCTCTCTCTCTCTCTCTCTCTCTCTAGTCCACGTCTCTCTCTCTCTCGTGTTCTCTCTCGGCCGCCGGCCTTCCGCCCCATTGCCGGCTGTTTTCTGGTGAGCCGCCGCTCCGCCGTCATCCCCCACGGCGACACAAGGCTAGTCGCAAGACCAGCTATCTTCTCTGGTGGCCAGAGCTTGCTGTTCAGGCCCGATCTTCTTCTCGGCAACATCACCGGTGCTGCTGCCGGTGATGTGATCAGCCGGTACAAGCGGCTGAACTGGCTGATCGGCGTCTCCCTTGGCAATCCCGAACCTCCAGCAACGTTCCTCGGCGTATTCGTGCAGCTGTGGTGGCCGTTTGCTCATTGAACAGCCACCGGATCGTGTTTTTTTTATTTGATTCTCCATTACTAGTTCATTAGTGCGAAAACGGATCGATTCTCACTATAGTTTGTGCAATCTATTATCATAGGTTGACCGAGCTTTCCGCGACTTCTCCGTACTGTTTTTTATCTGAATATGAAGGCTGGATCGCTCGATTGCACGTCGGAGCATCGTTAAACAAGGTAAGTGCACTTGAATGTGATTCTGCAAATTCGTATCCTGGAAAACCTGCATGTTTGAAATGCTAATTTGAGCTCGTTCATGTCGAAATCTCGCGAAGTGATGAACTAGAGAATCATAAAACGCGTTTTAAGCTTCATTTTGATATATTGCATACCTCGATCGGACTTGATTTGCTATGTCAAAACACTTTTAGAAGTTAGGATCAGAATCTGGAATATGATGTTTAAGTCTGTTCTGATACTTTCCTTATTGATGTTGTGCTATTTGATGATTTTTTATGATTTTCTACCATCATTTTTTGAAACAAATTTCTTCATAAAAGTTGTAGAGCACATCTTGATCTATTCATCATAAAATTTTCATAAAATTCCAAGTATGTTAGCATTGTACGATCTGCAATGTCATGTATGCATGAATCTGGTGGCAGACTAGTTTCAGACTGACCTTCGTGTGTTCTTCGATTTTCATAAATTCGTGTGTTCGAAATATGAAAAAGTTTTCTTCACAAAAGTTTACACTGAGATCGAGATCTTTCTATTGATACTAATTTCATCAAAATCAGAGGTCATTTGAATTTTCAAAAGGAATTTTCACAATCTGATCAGTATCTGTGTCCAGATCTGATTTTCATTCCTTTGGAGTTCAAAAGATGTTTCTCTGAATTTGATAAAGTTAGAGTCTTTTTTTACAAAAAATCAAAATTACAAAGTTATTCATTAGGGTCTCATTATGTTGACTGGAAATTTTGAGGGCCTCATAGCAATTTTTGGAGGGTCAATTTGCTTAAAATTTCATAAAAGGTCTTCATGGGTTAAAATTTGATTTGCAATTGAGTCTTTTGCGAAAACCGAATTTTATAAAAATTTGGAGGACTTTTTAGCAAAAAACATGAAAACTGTTACACATGGGGATTCCCCTAACTGCACAAAAATTTTCACATGGTTTTGATAAGGTTTGTTATTTTTCCCGCCATTATTTTAAAATCCATAACAGAACCGAGTCCAGCCTGTCACTGAGATCAAATTTGATATTTTCAGGAAACTCAATGAGGATTTAGAAAAAATGATCTTCTTGACTTTTGATCCTCATGTCATAAGCTTTATAATGACACCTGAATCACTTCATTTGGACGTCATTAGGTTAGTTAATCACATCTGAACAGAATCAACCCGAATTAGATAATAACTGGATAAGTGGTCTTTTTTATAAAGCCCACTTCTCATTGCTTGATTGACTTCGAAATAAGGCCCATGCGCTTGAATGCATGCTTATTTCATTGCTATGCATGTGTTTGTTAGATGAATGTTAGGCCCGGTACATGTTCGGTGGGTAGCCTATTGTGGTCATTTAGAACCCGATTTTAGGGGTTAATTGATATGAGTTGTCGTTTTGTGAATGCAAATGGTAGCCCATTATCGTTAACCATTAATCAAATAATATTAGATGATTAGGTGGGTGGTGAATTGAAATGCATGAAAAACAAAGGCCGATCCCGAGGCTCGTGTTTGATTAGTGAATTGTTTGCACCATTGTTTTTCTTTGGTTGTTCCTTTGTATATTGTTTGTCATGAATGAATGTTATGAATGTAAACGCCGACACCCGAGAGGCGGTCCATGGGAGATAATCCAAAATTGAAAAAAGGCCAAGGCGATTGACCGATGTCCAATCCGGTCTCAATTTGTACTCATTTGATGGTAGCGATAAACCGATGTCCGATCCGATTTCAAATTCAATTCATTCATCCCCGATCATGTCTCGGGTTTTCAATTTGTGTTGTAATAAACACTCGACGAGTTGCGGGTTTTTACTTTCTCGTGCTAGAATTAGCTCGTCTTTTCAATATTTAGAGTGTTTACTTTATAAAATGTCTTTGTCGCGACCTGCCCCTCGAGGGTCCGATACTCGGATGAGGCGGGTTTAGAGATAAGTGTTCATGAGATGTTTCATATGGCATCTTTAAAAAAATGATTTTACCGAAGTGTAAATCTCTTGCTTAGCCATATAACCCATTGATCATGAACGTGGATTTTCCCTAAATCCATATCTCGCGTGACAGCGGATTGATTTTTATTTTTTAAGGAGTCGCCACTAGCCTAGGTCGGGGGTCGGCTAGAAAACCCAACCGAAACGCGGGAATTTCGTTTCGGTTTCTACGAAAACCAGAGATCAAAGGTTCGGGGACTAGCTTACGTTAATATTTCTATTAACGCCCTTTCGGTACCGCTAAACTTAACATGGTTGTTATCTAAATCGTCATGCATTTGTTTTTTACCATTTTCATGCCAAAGTCTTAGTCCACTAGGTGACCATGCATCTTGTTTTTGCATTTTCATTTAAGATTCTAAACTAATCCTATCTTAGTCTAGAAAAAAGAAAGGAACAATCAATTGTATTGAAAGACCTTATGTAAAGTAAACACTCGAAGTATTGAAAGGACGAGCTAATTCTAAGTGCGAGAAAGTAAAAAGTAAAAAGTAAGAACCCGCAACTCGTCGGGTGTTTATTACAACACGAATTGAAATCCCGAGACATGGTCGGGGATGAATGAATTAAGTACAAATTGAAACCGGATTGGACATCGGTTTAGAATCATCGTCAAATAGGTACAAATCGAGACCGGATTGGACATCGGTCAACCACCTTGGCTTTTTTTAACTTCGGATTTTTCTTCCTTGGACCGCCTCTCGGGTGTCGGTGTTTACATTCATACATTCATTCATAATGACATATGAAAGAACAAAGATGCAATCAAATCACTAATTAAGCACGGGCCTCGGGATCGGCCTTTGTTTTTCATGCGTTTCGATTCATCACCCACTAATCACCTAACATTGTTTGATTAATGGTTAATGATAATAAGCTACCATTTGCATTCACAAAACGGTAACTTATATCAATTAACCCCTAAAGTTGGGTTCTAATGATCAAGAATGGGCTACCCGCCGAACATGCACCGGGCCTAACATTCATCTAACAAACACATGCATAAACATAAAATGAACATGCATTTAGGCCCATGGGCCTTATTTCAAAACCAATCAAGCAAGGGGAAGTGGGCTTTATGAGAAAGACCACTTATTCAATTAACATCTAATTCGGATCAATTCTGTTCAAGCATGATTAACTATCCTAATGACGTTCAAATGAAGTGAATTAGGTGTCATTAGAAAGCTTATGACATGAGGAACAAAAGTCGTGAAGACCATTTTTTCTAAATCCTAGCCAAATTTCCCGAAAATGCATGATTAAGTCTCAGTGACAGGCTGGACATGGTTCAGTTACGAATTTCAAATTAAAGGCGGGCAAAATAACAAACATTATCAAAACAGAGCGAAAATTTTTGTGCCGTTAGAACTCCCTGTGTGCAACAACTTTTATGTTTTGAGTTTTTGCTAAAAAGCCCTCTAAATTTTTATAAAATTCGATTTTCGCGAGGGACTCAATTGCAAATGAAATTTTAGCCCGAGAAGATTTTTTTAAGCAGATCAGCCCTCCAAAATTTGCAATTAGGTCCTCAAAATATTCAGTTGACATAATGAGACCCCAATGAACAACTTTGAAGTTTTGAATTTTTGCAAAAAAGGACTCTAAATTCATCAAATTCGGAGAAACATTTTGTGAATTTCAAAGGAACAAAAATCAGATCTGGACACAGAACTGATCAAATCATGATAATTCCTTTTGAAAAATTCAAATGATCTCCGATTTCAATGAAATTAGTATCAATGGAAAGATCTCGATCTCAGGAAGAACTTTCATGAAGAAAATTTTTTCATATCTCGAACACACGAATTTATGAAAATCGAAGAACACACGAAGGTTGACTGAAATCAACATGAAATCCGATCCACATGCAGATGACGTTGTCAATCGTACAAGGCTATCATGCTTAGAAATTTTTGAAAATTTTATGGTGAACAGATCAGGACGTGTTCTACGATTCTCATGAAGGAAGTTTTTCCAGAAAATGATCACAAAAAATCATAAAATTCATCGAACAGCGCAACGTCAGTCAGGGAATCATCAGAACAGACATGAACAGAATATTCCAGATTCTGATCCTAACTTCTAAATGTGTTTTGACATGGCAAATGAATTCCGATCGAGGCATACGATATATCAAATCGAAGCTTAAGACGAGTACTACGACTCTCTAGTTTATCACTTCATCAGATTTCGACGTTAACTAGCTCAAAACAGCATCTCAAGCAATCAGGATTTTACTGGACACGAATTACAGAGTTGAGTTCAAACGTTCTTACCTTGTCTCACGATGATCCAACGCTCAAGCGAGCGATCCGGTCTCCGTATTCAGACCTGGAATGGCACGGAGACACCTCGGAAAGCTCGGCCGATCATAGCGACTTGGGGATGCCGAGGGAGGTAGTCGGAGGTTTGGAACCGCCGGAGGAGGCCGCCAGAAGGCCGGATCAGCCGGTTGAAGCTGCTGGTCACATCACCGGCGGTATTGCCGGTGATGATGCCGAGATGAAGAACTCGCCGGAGGGGGGAGCTCCGGCCACCAGCTGAGGTGGCTGGTGTTGCGACCAGCCTTGTGCCGCCGTGGGGGACGCCGGTGTGGCGGCGGCTCGCCGGGAAGAGGCCGGCAAGGCGCCGGATGGCCGGCGGCCGAGAGGGAGTGGCGAGAGAGAGAGCTCGTGAGAGAGAGAAAGAGAGAGAGAGAGAGAGAGAGTGAGAGAGAGGAGAGAGAAATTCCAGATCTGAAAATGAGCATCCCCCTTTGATTTTTGGAGGGAAAAATGCTATATACCTTCCCCAACTTTGAATTTTGGCCCTTAGATCAATCAAATGGCTCAAAATGGATCCTTAATGATTAAGAATATTCCTTAATAGCTAAGGATTGATGACATGGCATCATGGATGGTCATGATCAATTTTAGATGAATGGCCATGATCGATTTGCTAATCCCCTAATTAATTTGTTTAATCCTTGAAGAAGGGTATTTTGGTCATTTCTCTTAGTCATTTTTTGTAATTCTCAATTAAGGTCAATTTTGTCATTTTCGCACTCAAGAGAATGTGACTGACCTCGGTTGGTCCGACCGGATTATTGATCATCAAAATTTTCGACCGGAAAATGACTAATTTGATCGGATTAGTTCAATTTGAATTAAACCGATTTGAGTCAATTAGCACTGAATTTTGAGTAATCGCATGATCAAGCTAGACTAACAAGTTTAATTGAAGTCTAATTAACCAAATTGAGTCTCAATTCATCAAATTGAATATTAGTCTAGAGTGGGTCAAGTTGAATTGCACTAATTAGACCAATCACTCTTAGACTTCCTAATCATTGGATCACTAAATTGATCAAATTGACTCAAATTCATGTGATTCTTCCAAAATTGATTTTGAATTTGGGTTTCATATAAGAAATGAGGTTCAATCGTATCTCAATTGCACATATCATGAAGAATCGATCAAAATCATTGATTAGGGCCTAATTTGGGGGTTTTTGTGTTTGGCTTGGAATCACAAAATTGGTTCAAAAATTGGATATAAAATGACCTCTAGATCAAATGTCGTGAAGAACACTAATCTAAAAAATGACTAGAAATGAAGTAATTTCATTTTTGGCCGATTTGAATCAAATTTCGCAAATTGGGAAAAAGTTGATTCCAAATCGATTTTTGTAAAATTTTAAATGCCAAAGGTAAATTGAAAGTAAAATAAGATGATTTGGGGATTTTTCAATTTTTCAATTTTTTTGGTCAAAGGTTTGACCAAAAGTCAAACCCTAGTTGACTTTTCACTAGGAGCTTGATTTTATGATCAAATCTTTGAATTTTTCTAAAATTTCCACTTCTAAAGTGAAATTGAACTTGAAAGGAATCTTTTTAAGCAAAAAGCCCCAATTTGACATGGGGTTGACTTTTGGTCAAAAGGTTGACCAAAAAGTCAACGCCAAAGTCAACTATTTGACTTTTCGGGTTTTTGTATGAAATGAATAGAAAATCATTTATAAAAGCTAAACCAACAGACAGAATTAAAAAACGACTCTTTTTGCTCAAGAAACAAGCTCCGTCGCGATCGGAAACCATAATCTTGAATTTTTATTTTTAATGACGCATCGGCTAAAAATTAGGTGTCAACAGTCTTTCAATACAATTGATTGTTTCTTTCTTTTTTTTAGATTAAAATAGGATTAGTTAAGAATCTTAAATGAAAATACAAAAACAAGATACATGATCACCTAGTGGATTAAGACCTTGACAAAAAAATGATAAAAAATAAATGCATGACAACTTAAATTACAATAATGTTAAGTTTAGCGGTACCAAAAGGGTGTTAATAAAAATATTAACGTAAGCTAGTCCCCGAACCTTTGATCTCTGATTTTCGTAGAAACTGAAACGAAATTTCCGCGTTTCGATTAGGTCTTCTAGCCGACCCCCGACCTAGGCTAGTGGCGACTCCTAAAAAAAATAATAATAAAATTGATCCGCTGTCACGCGAGATATGGATTTAGGGAAAATCCACGTTCATGATCAATGGGTCATATGAATAACCAAAAGATTTATACTTCAGTAAAATCATTTTTTATGAGGTGCCATATGAACCGTCTCATGAACACTTATCTCTAAACCCGCCTCATCGAGTTCGGCCCTCGAGGGGTAGGTCGCGACACTTACTAACAGCAAAACAGTCCTCATTGATGGAGAGAGTGCGGTACCTAAAAAAGGAAATAGAGAAGATATGGATACAAGAGGAGATGCACTGGAGTTTGCGATCGAGAATCAGCTGGCTAAAATGGGGGGATAAAAATACAAAATACTTCCATGCCACTACAATACAGAGAAGGCAACGAAACAAGATCTCAATGTTGAGAAACTCATAAGGGGTTTGGATCCGTGACTTAGGTCAACTAAAACAGTAGACAATGGATTTCTTCATAACTTTGTACAGCTCTAAGGGCCCTCGACATTTTGAATCTATAATGGAGTTTGTTCCTAACTTAGTGGGAGAGGAGATAAACCAAGTCTTAACTGCAAAACTGACAATGAAGGAAGTTACGGAAGCTGCTCATCAACTAGGTGCCACTAAAGCACCAGGCCTGATGGACTACATGGGAAATTCTACCATCATCACTGGGAAGATCTAAAACAAGGGGTGTTCAAAGAAGTACAAAGCTTTCTAAACTCTGGGATTCTCAACCCAGAGCTAAATAGAACACACATATGACTTATCCTAAAGATCCCTAACCTAGAGAAGCTGGAACAATACCGCCCCATTAGCTTATGTAACTTTGCTTATAAAATCTTCTCAAAAGTCTTGGCGAATAGACTGAAACCATGGATGCCAAACTTCATATCGAAAGAGAAGAGTGCATTTGTAAGTGGCAAATAGATTCAAGAGAACATTTTAATTGTCTAGGAAGTGCTACATCAACTCAGAATTAGAAAGAGAAAGAAGAAATTCTAGGTTGTCCTTAAACTTGATATGAAAAGGGCATTTGACAGAGTCGAATGGGATTTTATGGAAGCTTGCTTGGTAAGAATGGGATTCAGTGCTCAATGGGTTAGATGGGTTATGCAATGCATCACAACTGTGTCTTATAATGTAAAGTTGAACGGAGAGCCATTGCCCTATTTTCATCCCTCGAGAGATCTTCGCCAAGGCGACCCACTTTCTCCATATTTATTTATCATTGTGGTGAATGTATTATCCTTTATGATGAAAAATGCACTGGAGAATAGGATTATCAAAGGAATACAATTAAATAGATCATGCCCAACTTTGACCCACTTACTCTTTGCGAATGACTCAATCTTCTTCCTGGATGGAACAATTAATGAGTGCTAAAGTGTAGCTGCAATCTTGAATCAATACTGCTATGCCTCGGGTCAAGCTATTAATTTGAATAAATCTGGATTGTTTGCTAGTAAAGATTGCCCACAAAGATTGAGGTAGAATATGATTGCGGAGATGCGAGTGCCGATTATAGAGAAAACTGACAAGTATTTGAGAATTCCTTCTGACTGGGGTGAGTCAAAGAAGCAAATGTTTGCGTGAATTATGGCGAGAGTCAATATGAAGCTAGAAGGCTGGAAAGAAAAGTTGATATCTAAAGCAGGGAAAGAAATCCTCATTAAAGTAGTGGTTCAAGCTCTCCCATAGTACGCTATGTCTATCTTTAAAGTTCCTATCTCCATTTTATCGTGCTATTGAGCAGAAAATTGCTGCTTTTTGGTGGAGCAATGGGGCAAGCAAATCAGGATTGCGTTAGAGAATTGGAATGTGCTAAAACTTAGAAAGGATAATGGAGGATTGGGCTTTAGAGACCTCATCACCTTTAATAAGGCTATGTTGGGAAAACAAGCCTAGAGAATGACTCAGAGCCCAACATCTTTGTGGAGTCAGGTACTTAATGGACTCTACTTCCCTCATTGTGATTTCAGACATGCTGGTAAGGGGATACGACCATCTTGGGGTGGCAAAGCCTCCTAATGGACAGAGATGCTATCCTTCCCTCCATTATGTGGTCAGTTGGAAATGGGGAAAAGATTAGAATTAGAGAGGATAAATGGCTACCCAGAGGAATTATAGGGGGACCACCAAACAGAGAAGAGCCAGAGAAGGTAGCTAATCTGATACAAAAGCAAGATTCAACATGGAATACACAGACCCTACATGCTCTATTTGATGAACAAACCTCCAATGAAATCCTCTCAATTCCGCTGCAATCTCAACTAACGAAGGATAAGTTGGTTTGGAACAACACTAGATCAGGGTCCTATACAGTTAAAAGTGGGTACAACAAACTAAGGGGGGAAATCGAGAAACAGATCGCAACTTCAGCGCCCACCTCGTATCAGACCCCTCGAAAACTATGGACAAGGATCTGGCACGCAAGAACCATTCCAAAAATCAAAATTTTCTTGTGGGGACTGTGCCAAAATGCTTTGCCTACCGAGGAAAATTTATTTAAAAGGAGTATTGTTAAAGAACCTACCTGCAGTATGTGTAACCAACAGGTTTAGACAACCGAGCACTTATTCCTACTCTGCCCATGGACAAATCAGGTGTGGTCGAACCCGGCCCTACATATTCAAATCTCCAATCAAGGACTTACGAGGATTGAAGAGTGGCTACTAAATTTCAAAAGTACCTTAATCTCCTTTGATTTGCTAGCGATGGTTCTCTGGTATATATGGAAATGGAGGAACAACTTCATTTTTCGAAGTCAATCCCCAAATCCGCAACACCTGGTGAGTTCTGCCATGGCCATCCACCAGAATATTTGCCGATGGACTAAACCGGAGAAGAACACCAACTCTAAGGATAGCCACTCACTTAAAATCGTGGCGACCACCGGAGAAAGAGGCTCTCAAGTGGAACATTGACGGATCCTACACTCTAGGTTCAACGGAAGGATCCATAGCTGGTATTTGTCGTGATTTCTCTGGGAAGATTGTGGATGGATTCGCTGAACTGGTGAGAGCAAGTTCAGCTCTCAATGTGGAAACCCTTCCTTGCCTTGAAACTCTGAAGCTACTTCATGCACGAAGGGAGGAAGACAAAATGAGGTACCTGCTAGAATCTGGCAACTTGATTTTGGTTAATTGCCTTTTAGGCTTAGATATTTCTCCATGGGAAGCCACTCCACTTATTACCGAATGCAAACTTCTGCTAGTCCATTTACCTAATGTTCTTTTAGCCCACTTTAATAGGGAAGAAAATTATGTGGCAGACTGAATTATTAAGACTCAAAGGTGCAAATCTTTGCCCTATAATTGGGTCTTTAACCCTCCCGCAACCCTTTGGAACCTTGTATGTGCTGAAGCTTATCTTGATGAAATGAAATGATCTTGTTTTCGACCAAAAAAAAACTAGGTTCGAGCATACTAACCTTCAGCTTGCCCAACACATCCGATACACTTTATTTATGATGAAGTTGCTATTCCAAAAGAAATACACCAAATAATCAATACAAAAATATGTGCTTATTGATGATCAAAACTAGAGGAAGTAGAATGAACACTTAGGATGCATTTGTTTGAGGAAAAGTGTTTTCCGGAAATACGTTTTGTAACATCCTGAATTTCGACCCATTTCCAATATCAATGAAATAGATATTATTTCTCGTTTAATTTTAATAAGTCTCATCCGGAATTGATCACTCTTGGGATACTAACCGGAAGGGAATGGCTAACTAGGAAAACGGTACATGGAATAGGGAACCGATCGCGAATCAAGCACCAATTTCGAGAAACGACGAGGAAATATTTTGGGCCAATGTGGGCCAATCCTAGGAAGGTGACGGATTTAGTTTGGCTAATGATGTACGATCGGATCGCGAGTGACTCCGCACAACCGAGAGTACGCGTGGCGAACAAATCCCGAACTTAAACCGAACGATCGCGACTTCCGGAACTAGCGATAATTCCTCGTGCTCTCTCGGTAATCGAGGCCGTCACGACTTGAGTAATTCTAGGTCGATACGCGTAATCCCTAAACAACTGCATGTTAGTGAGAAACCCTAAAATATTAAATTGAGCAATTTTGATCGCGAAATTAAATCCGGACTTGGATGTTGAATTTCGTAGACGTACGCGACTATTTTGCGAGGACGACATCATTTTAGTATGGCCAATGATATTTGGGATCAGTATGGTCGAAAAATGAAAATTTGGCCCGAAATCGGAAAATTACGATTTTGCCCCTAGGTCTATTTTTAGTATTCCGAATTGTGGGAGGTTATTTTGGGGATTAAATGGGATAAGATCAACCCAATAATTCAGAAATTTGAGGTCTAAAATACCCTTGAATATTTTGGCTTAGGATTATGTGAACCAAGGGCAAAATGACACTATAAGTGCCATAACTTGTGTACGGCGCTCACTTTGGTGCCATAACTTTTTTTCGGATCACTTTAGTGCCAAGTCGGAGGAAAAACGATCACTTAAGTGTCATAACTTTTTTTTGGATCACTTTAGTACTAAAATTTTTGAAAAACGATCACTTAAGTGCTAAAATTTTTGAAAAACGATCATTTAAGTGCTAAAATTTTTGAAAAACATCACTTAAGTGCCAATCTCCGGTGAGACTCCGGCGAGCCACGTCAGCTTCAGAAATTAATTAAAAAAATGCCACATCAGATTTCCGGCGAAAAATTGTGTACAGCACCGGAGTTGGCACTTAAGTGATCGTTTTTCAAAAATTTTAGCACTTAAGTGATCGTTTTTCAAAAATTTTAGCACTAAAGTGATCCAAAAAAAGTTATGGCACTAAAGTGAGCGCCGTACACAAGTTATGGCACTTGTAGTGTACTTTTGCCGTGAACCAAGTGAATGAGGGGCAAAGTGGGAATTAAGAAAAGATTGGTCAAATCCCCTTAGACTAATAAATATTTTTGTTTCCCTCTCATTCCTCTCACCCTCACCTCCAGCCAACTCCTTCTCCTCTCTCCCTCTCGCCGATTTCCCCTTCCTCTCCCTTGTTTGGCCGTGACCAGCCACGCCAGAGCCGCTCGCCGGAGCATGCCACTGTCGTCGCCGCCGTGCCGCTCGTCCGCCTAGCCTCATCATCATCCCGTCTCTCTCTCTCTCTCTCTCTCTCTCTCTCTCTCTCTCTCTCTCTCTCTCTCTCTCTCTCTCTCTCTCTCTCTCTCTCCGTCTTGTCTCTTTCTCCCTCGTTTGGCGTGAGGACTGCCGGACCAGCCACTTCAGGCGCATGTGAGGATCGCCGCCGGCCGCCGTCTCGCCACCACCACCCGACCATCTCTCTCTCTCTCCCCTGTTCACCAGCACCATCACCCTATGCCCTTGCCGCGCGTTATGACCGCCGGTCACCGCCATCGCCATGCGCCGTCGCGAGGATCGCCGAAGCGCCGCCGTGAGCTGTTTAGACTACCCGAATCCCCACCGGTTCAGCCCCTTTGGAGCTTAGGTAATTAAGTGAATATTAGTCCCTAAACCCTAATTAGGCTAATTAAGCATTTCTAGATAGGATTAGGTTTGATTAGAGGTTAATTAGGGTGTTTTAAGGTTGATTAGTGGCATATTGATTAGTGGCTGCTTTGGTATTGATTTGAGGAGCTTAATGAGGTATTTTGAGGCTGATTTATTGCCCTTGATGGACCGGACTGGTGGCTGTCCTTATGGGACTTAATTGGCTTAAGTTTGGTCAAATTGAGATTTAATCGTGTAATTGCCTAGGTTGCTTGAATTGAATGATCTAGTGGCTGATTTGTGCTCATTGGTGGTCAATTGGATGATGCCATATTGTATGTCTAATGTGGCCGAATGTGGTGTGGCATGGCGGACCTTGAGGGTGCCAATTTGTGTTGCACTAATTACATGATTTATGTGCCATGCCGAAATGTGTTAAATGGAATATTTGGGCGTGCCGATGCAATGTTGATTGAACATGTTATGGCATAAATTGGGCATGTTGTGACTAGTGAATATGTTAAGGCACAAATTGAACTTGTCGTGGCATAACTTGATTGTGCAATCATACTTGGAAATTGGATGCTCATTGTACATTGCATTATCGCCCGAGTGTGAGACTGCATGACCACGCATTTCGCATGCTGAACATTAGCTCGAAATGAGAATTGTGCGAGTATGCTGCCTGATATGAGCATGTGATCACTTAATTGCCCTGATGCGTTTTACGCGGGGTTCAGATAAAATTGGTAGTGTGCCCGTGTGATCATTATGAGTCCTGATGCGTTTTACGCAGGACGATGCCCAGTTCTACCGGAAGACGGCCAATCTGATGCGTTTTACGCGGGTTTTGGTCCGTATATGGAGATCGGTGTTGCGCCTGATGTGTTTTACACAGGCCATGAAGTGTTGGTATTGATTAATAGACCTGTTGCGTTTTACGCAGGTTGAACTTTAATTGAGAAATGAACCGTGTGCCGGTGTGCATTATTGAGCCAAAGCATGAGTATGTGCCATTATAGTGATTATATTATGCCTAACCTACAGGATCAATTGTGTGATCGATTTGGGCCCAAGGGCCTAAGTCAATTGATTGTCAATTATTACTGGTTGTTTGTGGTTTATTGCCTGTCAGGAGGTGCATGTTAGCCTAGTTTAGGTTTATGGGGTTTTACTCGCTGAGATTCGTCTCATTATTATGAAAACCCAACTTTTCAGACCCCCGGCCTTGAAGATGTCCGAAGTTCCGGTACGTTTTGGGATTTCGCACCAAATAGAGAGAACGATGACCGAGTACCCCGTAGGGAACAGAGATATGTACATTAGATATTATACTTTAGTATGGGTTGATGCGGGGGGAAACGCATTCCGAGACCCACGAATATATAGCTTGGTGCTTTAGAGACTATTCCGGGGAGTATGGACCTCTTCGGACTTTTGACGTCCCGTTTAACGGGTTGGGTGAGATGGATCCGCAGTGTCCCAACGGAGATCTAGCGAGCCCCGAAGCTACGCACGAGGGGAGTTCGAGTTCTAGCGTTAGACCTGTCGTTTGGGAGGTGGATGAGCCAAATCCTATGGACGAGGAGCCGGTGGATTGGAACTCTGACCCGGAGCCGATGGAGCCGGATGAGGAGCCAGAGCCTATAGAGGAGGACCCTGAGCCAGAGGGCAAGCCTGAGGAGATGGACTCTGAGAAGGAGCAGGCAGAGGCCGAGTCCAAGCTAGATTCCTTAGACCCCGAGATAGAGCTGTCTGACAGCTCTTCATCTTCTGAGTTCTCGGGATCCGACCCGAACTGGGTTCCGTAGGGTCAACTTTAGCCTTAGTCTTAAATAGGTTGGGCTAGTACCTTTTTTATCGTAGCCCCACCTAGTTTTAGTACCCCTGACCGCCCAGGTCACTTATCCTTTTTGTCAGTAGTGGCTGTTGACCCACTTTTGATTTTGGTGCTTACTGTAAATGGATATTGTATATGTTTCCCTGGTTAATACAAGTGTATATTTGTTATTCCATTGTTTGTTGTTTATGCTATCCTTGGTCTCGTGGTGTTTATTTGTACAGGTGTTTTACGTTACTTCCACATGTACAATGATCTTTGTTTGGGTTTTGGGTCGGCGACGCGTCCTGGACGTCGCACTAAATTCGACTACGATAGGAATGTTGCGCGTCGTAGGATTCGGAGCGTGACACGTTTTCCAGACTTTCACCCATTTGATTTGCCGAAAATGGTAAGTCAACTGAAAATACTTTCCGGTCAAGGAAAATATTTATGTATAAAATTAGGAAAGTGAATTCTCTAAATAAAGAAGGTGAAAACACTTTCGAGAATTACTCATCTTGAATTTGTTAATGTCTTTTCTTTCTTTTTTTTCTTTTTCTTTTCTTTCTGAGGCAGCAATTGGAAATAGTTTAATATAATTTTTTATAATTTTTACCATCAGATTTTCCTTACTAAACAACTTAAAATATTTTTCAAGTCCTTTTTAGGATTTAGCTAAACACTGAAAAATGAACTCCTTTTCCTGGAAAATGACTTCCTAGAAAGTATTTTCCAAAAATGGTACGTTTTCCTTGAAACAAACGCATTCTAAAGCGATGTTCATTTCGCAGAAAACAACTTTTAGAAAATATTTTTTCTAATTTTCTAGCGTTCGGTTTATGATAAACTACTTAAGGAAAACATTTTCTCTCAATGGAAAAAACACTTTCAAAAGTGGGGAAAATGATTTCTTCTTTTAAAAGAGAAAAAATCATTTTCCCTCCTCTTTTCTCTCTACACTCCTTCGCATTCCTTTTCTTTTTAATTATTATTTTTTATTTTTTATAATTTTCTATTTTTCTTTTTTCTTTTCTTTTCTTCTTTTCTCTATTGGTCACCAATCATCGCTGTGGCTAGCAGAGGAAGAAAGAAAAGAAAAAGAGAAAAGAAAAGAAAATAAATATAAAAAAAATTAAAATTTTGAATTTTTAAAAAAAATAAAAAGAGAAAAGAAAAGAAAAGAAATATAAAAAAATTAAAATTTTGAATTTTTTTAAAATAAAATAAAAAAATTATTAAAAGAAGTGTAAAGAGGAAAATCAAATCAGATTTTTCATACCGAATGACGAAAAATATTTTTCAGTTTATTTTCAGATCTTAATCAAATATCGAAAAATGTTGTCATTTTCTTCAAAAATAACTTTCTGAAAAATATTTTTCAAAAAATATCACATTTTACGTGAAACGAATAGAGTCTTAGTGTAAATTTCTTGGTAAAATTTAGGGAGGGTAGCATTAATCTTCTTTTGCTTTCCCTCCATATTAGGATGATTAGTTGTAATCAATTGGCAAAGAGTTGTAAAAGATGAAGTGGTATAGAATACCGATGTACCTTAAAATCTTTAGAGGTGTTTGATAGCAGTCTGGACAAGAACGAAAGAGAAAAAAATCTAAAAATAATTGATTAGTTGTGCAACGGAGCATGCTGTCCACTAGTGGTTGAGGTTCGGTTCAAACTTGAGAATGACGTGCTCAATTCGAGTTAGAGCCCAAGCTCGAGCCTACCCGAGTGTTTTGTCGAGTCAAACTCAAGTTTCACTTAAACTTGTCAATGCCCAGCTCGATATACTCAGAATCTAATAAAACTTTCATTATTTTTTCCTAAAAAATGCCTGTAGCCACAAAATAAGCACAAAGTGTACAAGCTTATCGAGCTCCGGTATTATCGACAAGTTAATTGCAATCGAGTCGACTCGAGCTCTGAGTCTAATTTCAAGTATCAAGCACGACTGAATTTGAGTTCGACAACAGGCAATAAAAACCCCTAAACAACAAGTACAAAAGGACAAAATAACGTGACGGAGGAAAGTAACAAACGACAATAATGAAAACTAAAAAAAACAATAGGGGGGGAAGTGAAAGATTTTTTACACGGAAAAGATATTAAAAGTACAATAAAGCAACTTGGGTATATCTTGCTGCTTCACACCGGCACATACTCTCTCTCCTATTCATTTATTTATTTGTTTGTTTGTTTATTTATTTCGGCTTTAACTAATACGAGAGCGAGGTCTCTCCTATTCTCGTAAGTCGTAAACACCCCAAGCGATCGCTTTTTTATCTCCCCCATTTTTCTGTTCGCCGGTTGCTTTTTCTTATTCTTCTTTTTTTTTTGAATTAGGGTTCCATCATCCTCTTCTTCTTCTTCCTCCATCTCCATCCATCCGTCTTCTTCCTCCTCTCGGTCGCGGAAGGAACACCCCGAATCGCCACCGATCCGCCGTTACTAGCCGTTACCCGCCCCTCCTTTCCCGCCAATTTGGGCCCGCTCCCCCGGCCGTCGATCGGCCAGATTTCAAATTCTAGCCGTTGGATCGTCCCCCCGCCTCGTGGTTTTTCTTCTTTCCGGGAGCTCTTCGAGCGGGGAAGCCGGACTCGGAGGAGGAATGTCGTCGGCTGCGGCTGCGGCTGCGGCGGCGGCGGCGGCGGCGGAGGAGAAGAAGGCGGGGGTGGGAGCGGAGGGGAGAGCGGGGGAGCTGCTCCTCTGCGGGGGCACGTCCTGGGACAGCCTCGGTCGGAAGAAGGGCTCTGTGGAGGGCAACTTGGTCTCGCCCACTCGGCTTCGTCCTCTCGTCGGCATCAATATCCGTCTCGTCGCCTCCGGAAGCAGTTAAGTTTTTTTGACCTTTGAAGCTCCGCGATGCGGGGTCTGTGAAGTTCAATCTTGTTTATGCCTGGTCTTTGAGTTGGATGTTGTTAGTTGTCGGTCGCCGGTGGTAGTTACTGAGTTTGGTTTCTCGTTTGCCTTTGAGTTTTATTGCTGCTCGAAGAACATTTTGGCATTTTGTGCTTTCCTGTATATTTCTCCGAGCAGGTTCTGATGCCTTGTTGTCGGACGTTTGTGCAGCATCTTGTCACTGCGTGGCCTTAGATGTCGAGGGAAGGTGCTACACGTGGGGTCGAAATGAGGCACGTTAGTCCTATACTTTGTTAGACATATGTGGTTCGTGGTAGTTTTGGCTGTTTGTCATTGATGAATCGGGAGCTCGGTTTTGCAGAAAGGGCAGCTAGGTCATGGAGATACCATTCAGCGTGATCGACCAACAGTCGTGTCTGAACTTAAAAAGTGTGCCATCTTCTTTAACGAGTTTTTGGTTTAGTTTCGCAGAGTCCCTGTTGCCGTTTCATTTGACATATTTGAGGCAAATTAGTTGTTGGACCCATGAAAGTTCGCTGTCTTGAATATTAGCAATGGCATATATTTTTGGGCTGCTTGAATCCTTGATATTAGTCGAACCTGTAAAGGCTGCCTGTTTTAGGTTGGTAATATTTAACATCCCTTAGCAACAGCTAAACCCTTTCTTCATGAATTGGAAAGCGTGCGCTTCTGAAACTGCTTTTTGTAAACTTCTGTTCATGATAAATTTGGAGGAATAGGAATTTGGCGTAAGGATGTTTAACCAGTCAAAGTCGTGGGTGATTCTGCCATATTGAATGTTTGTAATATAGCTTTTCATAAGTAGTGTAGATATTTTTAAAACAAGTGTTTAAATACCGACGAATTCTTGTCTTAGCCGTTTATAAATTGAAAAGAAAAATATTTGAGCTCATATTTTCATAATTTATGGCTTTCCTGACTAGTTGTGTGAATTTGGGTATTGGTTATTTTGAAATTTTCAGGGAAGGTGAATGGGTTCTTCTGATTATCCCCTGGTTTATCGCATCTGTTATGTGATATGAACTGGAAGTTAACCTAGCGAATTTAGCGAACTAGGTAACTTATGTTAAACAGATGTCAATAAAGACCTATGAGCGCCATGAAATGAGTTTGCAAAGTTTTTTGTGAGTGGCAAGGAAGTGTCTAGTATATTCCTTTCTGTCATGTTCCCTACTACGTGGAGCAATACTGACACTTTATCAGTCACTTTCTGTCTGTCTAAATTGTGAAAGTCCTTATGTTGAAGGTACAATATTGTTAAAGCCGGTTCAGGAAGGAACCACACTGTTGTGGTTACGGATGATGGAAATTCACTTGCTTTCGGCTTGAATAAACATGGACAGCTGGGATCTGGTTCTGTGCGAAATGGTAGGCTATTGTATCCCCACTTTGAAATAAGATTAGACAATTATCTTTGTTGAATATTCATTGAGTTTGTAAACTAGTAAAATCTTCGCTATGTAAAGAGGAAGTTCTTTCCATTTTTGGTTATAAACACAGTTAATGTTGTGAAACCTACACTCTCTGTTTTGTTTTCATTTTTTAGTATAAGCATTGTTATATTGTGTTAGGGGATATGGGTCATTTGGGAGGGGATAATTCATCTATATTAATGAATTGGAATGATGAGGAAAGGGGAGATAAAGAATCACCTATCGATTCTGTTTATGTAAGGAGATCGTCTCTATGTTATTAAAACTTCCCCTGCATGTTGATTATGGTTGTGACCTGTATTATGACAAAAGGTGTGCTTCTGATGATTCTTCCTTCGTTATACTTCACTTCATGTGGACTTCTCTGAAGTTTGCATGTGGTGTCTTCCCCCTTTAGGAGGACTCTCACTCGTAGAGTGTGGTGCCAGAGTTTCAATGTGCTAACACAGTTAGAGTTAGTCTGTATTCTGTTTTCTTTTGGCTGTGGCATTAGAATACTGGTTAATTTGGTTCTCGTATGTGCTGATTTTTTCTTGAAGAAATCTTGGATCTTGGAATATTGATCTGTATCTGTAGCTACCTGCTTCTGAGCCTACCCAAAAAGTTTCTCCACCTGAGACCAGATGCTATAGAGGAATCCCGATTAATTGAAACTTCATGCCTTTGGGGATGAATCTTACTCATTGCCTGTTTTAATGGTTGCGATTGTAATGCCATTTTGTTCTTAGGTTTTGAGATCTAGAGTTAAACTTTGGAAGAGGCAAGGCATGAATTTATAGTCTCTATCTGCTTTATATGGCTTAACTACAAGGAGCAAGCTCATAGTTTTACTTGATGAATCGTTTTTCCTTCTCAAGAATACCTTTTATGGTTATACTTAGTTGAATTCATCGGAAGTTAGTTCTTTTATGCATATGGATAAATTTGTAAGATAGATATTAACCACAATATTGTATATAAATATGTATTTTTATTATTTTTCAATAAACGTTCATGCTGTGAGTAGCCTTGTGGAGGATATGCAAGTCTGATGGAAAAGAAGAATATGATGTTCATAAATTGTGTGAATATATTCTTGTTGAGGAGGAAGATGAGAAAGCCTTAAAGCATCATGGTTGTTGCTTTTTCTTTATTATCTTGTATTTTCAAGTTTGTTCGAAAATTTTCCACGAGTTCTTGTTGTTAAATTGACAGGAATCTGTTCTCTGCTGCTCTCTCTTTGTAGAAATTGAAGCATCCCCTGTTCGTTGTCTTGTGACTGAGGTTAAAACTACTGCTTGTGGGGCGGATTTCACTGTTTGGTTATCTTCTGTAGAAGGAGCTTCTATATTGTAGGGTTTGTTGAATATCTTGAATGGGTATCCTTGCCTTTGTGATTTTCAATATTTAGAAGTATGTCTTGATCTTTTTGGATTTTAGAACTGCAGGCCTTCCCCAATATGGTCAACTTGGACATGGAACTGACAATGAGGTAACTAAAAGGATCTGATTTTTCTGTTTGGTGATACCTTCTTTGAAGAATCTCCTGCTTCTGTGGTGAAACATAGTTAGAAGAGAACACTGTGTAGTTGTACTGTGAATCCTATTTACAGTGTCTAATGGTGGTGGAAATTCCAATCATAACCAACAATTTGTATCGTTCATCATCAGGCACTGTAAATCTAAGTTGATGCTTGGTTAGTGACTTCATTCTTTACCCTTTACACAATGACTTATTGCTTGATGTTGCCCATGCTTGCATGTGCAGTATAATACTAAAGATAGCTCTGTGAAATTGGCTTATGAAGCCCAACCGCGCCCAAAGGCAATAGTCACTCTGGCTGGGGAAAAGATTGTCAAAGTCGCTTGTGGAACAAACCACACAGGTAGTGTTAAGTCTCTTTCCTTCCCCCTTGCATGCGCACAGATGACACATTCTTATGCTAGTTTGTTATGTGATGTGCATTTTGATTTTAACAAACTTGTTGATGCGATGCACATTTTGATAATAGATCTTAATTCTCTAACCAAATTTTCTTTTACCATGTCCGTTTTGGGGATTCCAGTGGCTGTAGACTCAAAAGGCTATGTTTACACGTATGCATCACTTGTATCTCTATCTTTTACCATTATGTTTAATATCTACAATATCGAGAGTAACTTGTGGTTGAATTTGTTTAGGTGGGGCTTTGGTGGTTATGGCAGGTTGGTTCCTTTAATTATTTTGCGAGCTTAACCTTTTCTATTGGAAGATTGCCTTTTGTTGGTCAACGCTTGTCTAACTGCTGTCTTGTAGGCTTGGGCACAGAGAGCAGAAGGATGAGTGGCTCCCTCGTCGTGTTGATATCTTCCAGAAGCATAATGTCTTGCCTCCTGATGCTGTAATTTCTGCGGGTTCTGTTAATTCAGCTTGTACTGCAGGTACTTATTTGCATTTTTTCCCTTTAAATTGGATAATCAAGCTAGTATTTTATTGGTCATACAACATATTGGCTTTGTGGATTCTATCAGAACTTGGAGCTGGATTTAGCTGTTTGATTGGTTGTCTGTACTTTGGACTTTAATAAAGAGGATATGTAATTTGGGACAATCTACTGAATTGACCAAGGGAGTGTGCGGATAGACTTTTACCTTTTGCTTTTTGCTTGATCTAAACTTTTGTGATTTATGCACTTTGACTTTTTCTTGACCTGGAACACCTGAAACTTTCACAACGTACAAATTTTGACACCTAGACTCACATATAAATTTTTTATGATTTTTTTAAAATTTAGATAATATTTGCTTTTTGTTAGGGAAGCAAAGGGTTGTTTTTTGCTGTAAAAGGCTTAACCGCGGATAGACTTTTACCTTTTGCTTTTTGCTTGATCTAAACTTTTGTGATTTATGCACTTTGACTTTTTCTTGACCTGGAACACCTGAAACTTTCACAACGTACAAATTTTGACACCTAGACTCATATATAAATTTTTTATGATTTTTTTAAAATTTAGATAATATTTGCTTTTTGTTAGGGAAGCAAAGGGTTGTTTTTTGCTTTAAAAGGCTTAACCAAACATGCCCTAAGGTGTCCTGTCCATTTTCAGCATCTAATGCCTCTTTTAGAATATTAATAGTTTCATTCACATCCAGCTGTTGTACACTAGCACTTCTATTGATTCCCCATTACAGAGTAGCATAATCTGCATGAATAAAGTAGGACACTGGGATTTGGCCAAAAGTAAGTCGGATAAAGGGACTCTTTGGAATGTGACTGTACTTTCTGCTCTTTAATACTTCAATATTCTTTTGGAAGATGTGGTGATTGATTGAATGGTGTATAGTTTAATCTCAGATTATTAGTTGGAGTTGTAAGATGATTTACTGATCCTTTTTTTCTTGGCCATACTGATTGGCCAGTTCGTTGCAGTCACTTTAGCATATAACTTTTTGACATTGTCAATAGCTTCATTCTTTTCTTTTGGGCGAATTCCTGGGGCTTAAACATAATTTATTGATAAAAACGAAGTAATATGAAATCTGTGTAGGTATGTGCACACCAACTCTAAGTCCTAGCAGTAGGCTTCTAAGACATCTAGGGTGTTCAGATAAATTAGAAAATTCAATTGTATTTGAAATTGTTTAATTGTCCAACCTAGGGGCACACATATTTCCCTCTCTTTAAGTGCGAAGCACTTTCACATGCCAATTCCAGTGTAGAACCTCATGGATGGATACATCAGACTGCAGTTGCTGTCAGCTTCCCTGATTATCTCCCCATTTATAATTTGGAGAATAGTTTTGGAGTTTACTTCTAATACAACCTTGTTATGCTTCGTTTTCCAAGCACAGCTAGGCCATAAACTACCGTCCAGAGAAGCAGAGCTAAGCTTTCATAGAAAAGTAGCTCCCAGTAAAAGTACAGATTTTTAATTAGTTGCTGATCGATCCATTTCTAGTCGAACCTCCCTTTCCATCAGACTTGTCATTTTATTATAATCAAATTTCTCAAACTATTATCTCGTTAGCTCTGGAGAAGGGCACATCTCATGATAGTGCCCTAAATATTTACTACCTTTTAGGTGCAAGTGTTATTTTCGTGTTTTGTAGGCTGTTTTCCGGGAACAGAATTTGGAACTTAACATGAGTATAATGTCCACTCCTATCATGAGGGCCCTTAAAACCAAAGTCAATTTTTTTCATAAAATGAATACTCTTCTATTAGATGCCATTTTTGTTAAATGAATTAGACAAAGTGTAAGATGCATCTATATTTATGTTCATCGTTCTGCAACTTCTGCAAATTTTTATAGAACTCCTTTTTCTTTTTTCAGGTGGAGGACAATTATATATGTGGGGAAAAATAAAGAATACGGGTGATGATTGGATGTATCCTAAACCACTTATGGATTTGAGGTTCTTGTCTTTGCCATTTCACTTCATCTTCGTAATTTTGCCTTTTTATTTGCACTTACTTTAGGAGCTTGAGGTTCTGTTCATCATGTACTCGCCTAATTATGTAGATGGTGGAAGGAAATTTTTCTTTTTGATTTTACGGTGTGTGCTTAGCTGTCTGATTCGGTCATCCACAATCTTCTGCATCATTGCTTCTGTTTCCTAGACTATTAATTATCTTGCCTCATGATTCTTATTTTCTCTTACTGGAAAGGGAAGTAAATGGGTTGAGATGCAGTTGAGGACATTGTGCTGGATTTATGGAGTTCTAGCTTGCCTCATGAGTGCTTTTTTAAAGCTCCCCAGTGTTTACGGAATATAACATCATAATGAATAATTAGAAGCACCTTGATTTGGAAGGATTTTTATGTATTTATGGCTGCCATGTTATATTAATTTTAACTCTTGTTTCTTTCAGTGGTTGGAATATACGCTGCATGGATTCTGGTAATATGCATTACTTTGTCGGTGCTGATGCATCCTGCATAAGTTGGGGCCATGCTCAATATGGAGAGCTTGGATACGGCCCCAACGGACAGAAGTACGTTCTGTCTCTCCTCACAACTTTAGTTTTTCCTCTCAAATGCTGATCAGCAATTATGAATATTCTTTAGATCTTCTGCTGTTCCCAAGAAGGTGGACATACTGGAGGGAATGCACGTCATTGGGTGAGTAGAGAGACCTGTATTGCTTGTGCATTTATTCTTTCGAAACTGTGTTGATCTTATATCTGTAATTTTTGCAATGGATATTATTTGGCAAACATCTTTGGAACCGCCGCTTTTTTAAGGGTGTATAACCTAAAAAAATGGGAAAGCCTTTCTGTTTACTCAATTCGCTAAGGCAAATAAGGAAGGATCCGCATTGTATCCATTTTGCCTATGATCTGATGATAGATAATCCTTTTGTTGTAGCGTTGCATGTGGTATGGGCCATTCAATGGTTATAGTTGATCGAGCAAACATCAGCGATCGTCTGGATGAGGTATCTGGATTCTCTGAACCTGGAAAGAGTTATTTTTATGCCTTTTCTTGGGGCGGTTGGATGATTGTATTTTATTCTTTTAAGTTGGTTCAATTGATCATGTACAAATGATGCATGCTTGAAATCTTCCGTTTTGATCTAGTATGGCTTGTAGAAATATTACTGTCCCCCCTCCCTTCATAAATTAAGATACCCGGAGTCTGTTGTGGAGGCTGGAAGCTAGGGAAGCCTCGCACATTCTACTATGGCTTTCATCGTCAGTTCTTAATGGTTCCTTCCAGAAGCTAAGACAGTAGAGAAAACCAAAGTATAAGAGGTGGCAGAGAAGAGGTACTTTTAGCTGCCTCCTCGAGACTAGTTGTTTAGAAGTCTCTGTGTGCAAAGTTTGTAAACCATGGTCATCAAATCAATTCAAAAAGGCTCTGAGTTAAACGAGACAGTAGAAAGATGATTTTTTTTTATTTTATCTTGTTCTGCTGCTGCTGCTTTGTTAACTGTTGCTGATAACTGCATAACTAAAGCCATCTAATTTCTCTACTTCTGCAGCTGGACATATATGATGGCAAAGCTGCTGCTGAAGGTATATGCTGATTTGCGAACAACAGGGTTCCGTCTGTTAAATATGGTCATTATAGTGCACTGCAATGAGATTTCAGTTTACAGATGTGACCAAAACGGAGTTGAAGTAGTCACATCTACTTCACGTACGCTGGTTCAATTTTAATGAGAAACTGAGCTCATAAAATATTTCTGTCTTTGATCTAACAATTGTCAGCATCCTGGGAATCTGCAGCACTCAAGCCTGCTAATTTATTAGTTTATTTCATAGGAAGTGAGGAACCCGAGAATAAAACAGCACTAGCCAAGCAGACCGGCAGTAAAAGAGCTGCTAAAGCGACTGGCAAGAGGAACAAGTCAAAAAAAGAAGACTCAGCCTCTGAAGATGAAGCTGAGGCTGATGATTATTCTGATGATAGTGATCAGGAGAATGGGCGGAGCAATCCAAAACGTCGACGCGGTGGGAAGGCTCCTAGTCGAGGTCGTGGTGGTGCTAAAACTGGGGGAAAAAGTGCTGGGAGGAGTCGAGCGAAATCAGGAGCAAAACCAGGAAAGCGGGGCAGGCCTAGGAAATTGTAAGCCGTGCACTCCATTTTATCAAAATGGCTGTTTTTGTCTCTCATTCATGAGAGAGGTGTGCTATTCTTTTCTAGCTTTGGCCAAGTACTTGCATTCTTGTTTATTTATCCGTCGGCAATCTGCTATTTGCTTGCTGGAGAGAATCGAGTCCCAGATGATCAATTATTCCTTGCGAGGGTCGAGAATGTGAAAGACCTGTGCTGATTTTGAGCAAATAGTCACAACACAATACTTTCTTTAAGGAAATTTTACACTTTGGCCGCTGTCATTGATCTCCGTTACATTTTGTGATGCTCTCTATTCCACGTTCCGATCTGAAATGGGAGACCAAAAGTATTCAGACCGTAACCCAAAAACCCTTCACCTTGGTTGTGATTACGGTGTAGCTACTGCACGAAATGTTTCGGCTTGTTTCTCGGTACTTGGTTTGGGGGTTGATAGTTGGTTGATAGTTCCTCGAGTTCTAGTTGTGTATATTCTTGAGTGAGTAGGAACAGAAATTCAGACATCGCATGGTTGGTTGAAGGTTTGTTTGTTTCACGGAAATTTGGTACTCCTGGAAAATGTTTTCTAAGAAATTAATTTTCAGAAAAATAATTTTATTTTTCGATGTTTGATTGAAATCAGACAATTTCTAGTGTAGTTTAGAAAGAGAAAAATTGCTTTTATTTTCGTAAGAAGATGGGCATTATTCGTGTGATATACATGTTATATTGTCAAACTTTAGATAAAGTTTGATTAAATTAAATTTTATACGATAAGTAGTTTATATGTTGTGAATAATTTATTTTTTTCTCTTTTGATTTTTCATCATTTTTTTTTCATTCTATTGAAACCAGCAACCTAATTCGTAAGACTTTCTCTACACAATATGGACAAAAACTTCCCTCATCCAATGGACCAAATAAAACGATGAACCCTTGAATTAGGGAAGTAAGAAAAAGTTAATCTTGGATTCTTAAACCTAATTATGGAGTTCGACAAAAGAAAAAAAAAACCTAATTATGAAGACCAAGCAGGTGGCAAACGGGTCATTTTACTTGCCACTTTTTCCATATTTTCCTCCCTGCCCTCTCTCTCACTCTTCCTTCCGTTAGCCAACTCCATGCCCAAATGCCAACCTCGGCTCGCCATCACCACTGTCGAAGCTGCCGAGGCCATGCTCAAGATCGGCCACTGCGGCATCTTAGGACGCGCAGATGCCAACCGCTGTCACTGCTCTTCCTTCTTTCCCATCTTGCGCCCTCCTAGATTTTTCATTTTCAATTTCTGCGCATGATGACGTCGCACGGTCTCACCATCAAATCCCACAGCCATGGTCGAGTCACCGCCGCAAAATCTAGAGGTGAGGCTTGGCGTCTATGGCCAAGGCATAGCTCGACTCCAAGTTCAAACAGAAAAAATAGAGGCAGAACAGCTCAACACTGGCAACCCTGGCCGAGGCTTAGGCTCAGCATCCGTGACTCAACATCGCTGGCTGAGGCATGACATCGCATCAAGGTCCACCATCGGAAACAAGCTCTGTCAAGGAGTTTGAGCCTCAGGGGCAACCTGTCCATTTCCGACGAGGACGAGGAGATGCCGAGATTGGCTCTGTCCACCTTCAGGGCCAAGGAGGAGATCGAGAGGCAGAAGACGGAAGTCAGGGAGAAAATCATCTCATACCTGGGTCAAAAGAGACCAGGACACTCGCCATGGTGCGTGAGGTCAGCAAAACAGAGAAGATAGACGGTGTTGAACAATTGGATGCCATGGGAGAGTGGAAATTGATTTCCGTTTTTCAAAGATAGGAAATCATTTTCCCCTAATGAATGAATTTTCCAGCATTAAACACCAGAAAAGGATGAGAGCATTTTCTTGGAATTTAATATTCTGCAAACAAACGGACCCCTATAGTCCGATTATTAGGATAACAATGAAAAATGCACCAAAGGGGGAAATAAAAATCCAACACAATCCAAAACAAAAGGTTACTCTCTCTCTCTCTCTCTCTCTCTCTCTCTCTCTCTCTCTCTAGATTAAGATATGTATACATCAAACAGAAAAACATTGGACACCAAGCATCCTTATTAAGCATCATTCTTGATCTTGGCTCTCAGGCAAAGTGGGATTTTCTTGTGCATGGTAAGTCCAGGCATGGCCTCCGTGTCCACGTCCTCCTCCTCCATTCCCTCAGGAAGTTCCCACTCAAACGAGTATACCAAATTGGCAAGCGCCTACCCCAGAGTCACAGCTGCAAAACTCACCCCCGGGCACGCTCTCCTTCCACCACCAAAAGGGATGAGCTCAAAGCTTTGCCCTCTCAAATCCACATCTCTTCCCAAGAACCTCTCGGGCCAAAACTCCTCTGCACTTTCCCAGCACTCACTGTCTCTCCCAATGGCCCATGCATTGATGTAAACTAGGGTTTTGGGTCCTATCTCATACCCACTTAGAATGCAGCTTTGGGTCGTTTCTCTGGCGAGCAGCAATGGAGCTGGTGGGTAGAGTCTCAGCGTCTCCTTGACCACAGCTTTGAGATATGGAAGGCTGTGGAGGTCGTCTTCATCCACGAAACCTTTGTTTCCGACCACCGATCTTATTTCGTGCTGAGCCTTGTTCAAGACTCCGGGGTTCTTCAGCGCCGTCATTGCCCACACCAGCGTGGCGGCGTTCGTGTCAGTCGCTCCGATGAATATGTTCTGAGACGAGTGAACAAAGAAAAGAAACGAGCGAGCAGAAACCAGAATAGTTGCATGCATGAAACAAAGTTTCTTTCGGATCAACCTGATATATTTAAACATAAGACTGTTTACATTCTTACACAGGTACTGACACAATTTCTGTAGGAATATCCATCTTTGACTTGCAAACTAATATTAAGAAATATATACATTTATACATACATTTATATGTGTATATGTATATGCACACTTATTTAGTTGATTTATCTAGCTCGTGTCAAAACTTTTTGCTTTCACACAGCTCGTGAATATAATTCCAATAATGACACGAGGGAAATCCTTCCCATTTCGCGAAAACTGCCGGAGAATTATCCAGCAATAAGCTTATTGACAGGAAACCGAAAAAGGAAAACATTGTCAAATGAGCATTGATGAACCATGGGCCATCAAAATATTTCATCTCAAATCAAAATTAAATTTTGTCAATTTCCTTGGATTTTAGTTTATTGGAAAAATGAGAAATGCTTGCGAGATGGTCCGTTCTCATTAAGGAGAGTATCGGACGTGGACCATAAGGACCTTTCTCGGAAACCGGATGACTAGCTCATCCGGTCACAAAGTTGTTCACAATTAACAAGCATATTCTCAGATAAAAGAAAACGAGCATATTCTAAACAAGTCGTACTAAAAAAATTGATTTACTTGACATGCATCTATTTAAATATTTAAACTATAATATAATTCAAAAATATTATGTATTGAGCACAATTGAATTCGATAAAGATTGTATCTAATCTGCATCAATTTTGTTTTTCAATAAACTTTTACACATTTATATCGGTTATGTGAAATATATGATTTCCAAATTTGTTGCATTCTCTACTCGGTTAAGTTGGATGTCGTGTTAAAGTAGGACGGCCATATGACCTAATGCGCAATCTTCTTAAAATAATGGACATAACATATATAAATAAAGAATTGATAATTAAGAATTTTTACTCTATCCTGACTAATGGAAAAAATAATTGCTATTCATAGGTGGTGCTAACAAACTATCATGAGAATATTGTAAGACTTAAACCATATTTATAGAACGCATTCAAGTGCGACAACTTTCAATTGATTCAATTAAGTCCCAGAATTTTTTTTTTCCAAAAAGTGCATTTAAGTCATTTCAATTAATAATGCCTAAAATTGTCTAGGTGTCACTCCAAATTTGCCTAATGGCATCCTTAAATTGCAATTTTCAACATAGATTTCAAGACTTAATTGTATTTTCAATAAAGATTTAAGATTTAAGCAAACCGATTGAAAAGTTCGAGATACAATTTCACTTTTTGGTAAAAGTTTATAACTTATTAGACCAATTGAGATGTTCAAGACTCAATTGCATTTTGTACATAGATTTAGGACCTGTAGTGAAATTTGCCCGCTACGATATATCCGAACCCAACCATCCATGAAGTGATGAATGGACTAGTTTTTTTATCTGCATATAGGCCTAGCAATTAAAAAGGTTGAATTGGATTTGTGTTAGGGTCGATACAAATTTGAGTTGTGAATTGGGTCTTTTTAAGTGAGTCATGATTAGATTCAACATTATACATAAGGGTGTGTGAGAGAACCTATGCAACTGGCATAATGAATAGGTCTTGGGGTGAGTATTAAAGGTCACAAGATAGGTTTCAAAGTCCAAAAGTTCGAAACCGATGAAGTACAAGGAAAACCTCAAGGCATGGCATTACGTTCACCTGGTACACTTAATCACGAAAGGAAATATACTAGTAGAATCTATAATATTTAGTATCTATCTGTGAAAAACAATTACCAAGTCGAATGACTTGTTATGGCATTTATATTATGACACATTATTTAATAAATTAATTTTGTGAAAGAAAATGAGAAGATGACAACTCGGTTACTCCTTGGAGAGTAAGAGTGCTCCACCCACCACCAGTTGTCTCAATGAAATTGTTTGTCCGATTTCCTTGAGAAATGCAAATCTTAATTGGGATTTTTTAGATTAAAAAAATAAATTAAATAAAATTTTATTTATTTATTCTAAAACATCATCAATATAAAATATCATTCAATGTAAAAAGAATGGTTGAAACATATTTATTCTAACACAAATTGACTGTAGGATTTCTATTAACATCTCTATTATAAAACATTTTTTGCACTTGCAATCATGAAAGAAAATATTCATAATTTAACAAAATGAATACAATTGTCAAAATTAAAACTCGAATACTTAATTTAAGCAACTTGAAGCATCAATAAATTATGCTTAGTCATGGCGGTCCAAGTTAACTCCAGAATCAAACGTGTGACTCCCGTTGCACCGTTATCGGACGAAAGTGACAAAACGGCATATGCCTTTTGTGAATTTGTCTTCTTTAGTCTACCGCTGCTCTATACATGATGCAAGGGGCGGGGAGCAGAAACCATCCAAACTGACAAAGCTAGGGTGGGTCCGGTGTTGGGTATTTCTAGGGCAGATGATAAGTTTCGAATTCCAAAAGTATAGAAGTAGACAGTGCATGCAGGATCTAGGATAAGGGGTCATATCAATCCTGTACCAAACATAGAGATATATATATATATATATATATAGTAATGAGTAATTATAAGATGCTCCGGTGGCGTACAAAAATTTTCCGCAAATAATTTTATACACTCTTAATTTGAAAGAGTATGTAATCATAAATTCATAATTTTCAAATCAAGCGCAGGTGAGGACTTTGTGCAAAACTTTCTTTGTAGTGGCCGCGTATGCTTTAATTTTTTCCAACATATATACGAATTTCATTAATTGTTGATGATTTTAATGTCTTTTCTTTACCAAGTTCGATATAAAATTCCCTTAGATATATTAAGAGATAAAAACTATATTGTTTCTATGCATGTGTGCTTTATTGTGATATAGTTATGTTTTTAAATTAAAGCTTTCTGTGATTACAGAAAGTTTGGCGAATCTTTTAATTTTTTTTTTTTTGAGTAATTACATGACACCCCGGAATTAATTTTAGAGTGGAAAACATCATATGAGTTTTAGATTTTAAATTAGAGTTTGGAACTTGTATTTTCACTAGAATTTGGCAACTAGCCTAATATAAGTTGCAGACTCTATTTGGATACCGAGTATGACTCCCATGCTTAAATTTCACCTCTAAGTTGCCACACTACTCAATAGAAATACTATTTGATTACTGATTTTATAAGGTAAACTCGCGGTGTAAGTTTTTTTTTTCCTACACAGGCAGGCTTGAGATCAAGACACAAATCTAAATGGGTGACTATTGAACATGAAAATAGACATGTATCTTAATCTTAAATCCTGCTTATAAAAATGAAGAGATAGGCGCATTGAAAATCTTAAAAATTGTCATGAAAGTGCAATAGAATCCTAAAACTCTCAAAAAGTGCTATTAAGTCCTAAAACTTGTCACAAAGTGCAATTGAATCCTAAAACTTTCAAAAAGTGCAATGAAGTCTTGAAATTTTTCAAATTGATCCAATCAAGTCTTATTGTTGACTGCCTTTTTTGAAAGATTTAACACTTGATTGCACTTTTTGAAAGTTTTAGAGCTTTATTGCACTTTCATGACAAATTTTAGGATTTTATTGCACTTTATAAAAGTTTTAGAATTTAATTATACTTTTGTGATAAATTTTAAGACCTTCAGTACAATTATAAAAAAAAAAACTTACGTGTTTCTTAGGGATATCATTTTATTGCCTCGTACTCTATACGAGTCCTTACGAAAGACGTGGAAGATTACCATGAGCACCGCTTTGATGTGATCTCTACTGACATGCGCCGAACCCGACCGATCCTCGCTCAATCGAAGCAAGATGTCAATGAAGTCTTCTGGATCTTCTTCCTTCTTCTTGTCGAGGTGGTCTCGAATCATCATCTCGTAGAACGCATCCAACTCCACGAAAACTCTCTGCAACTTCGACGAAAAACCATTGACCTTATCGACGACCGAACCGACCCAGCCAAAATGGTCCTCGAAACAGAAGCTCCCCAACACAGCCTGAGCTTCCCTCAACGACCTAAGAACATCGTTCCTCGGCTCGGGTTCGACGAGGTAATTCCTCCCAAGGGCGATTCTGCAGATTATCGAAGCGGTGAGTGACGAGAGCGTCTCGCTCAGGTCGACTGTCTGCGAAGGAGAAGCAGCAGCTGAAATGGAGATCCTCTCCACCATTTTCGAGACCTCGTCCTCGCATATTGGACGGGACGATTGGACCTTTTTGGGGTTCAACAGATTCGTCCCGCAGATCCTTCGGATTTGCCTCCTGTGCTCGCCATATGGCGCGAAGGCCATGTCCAAGCCACCATACGACAGCTTCCACTGTAGACATGGCCACAGCCGGTTTTGGTCCGGAACAGGCCCGGACCCGGCCCGGTCAAACCCGGACCCGGCCCGTTTACCGGGCCCGCGGTTCGGAACCGGAACCGGCCCGTGCCCTACGGGCCCGGTTCCGGTTCCCAAAATTTATGAACCGGCGGTTCCGGGCCCGGTCCCAAAAAAAAAAAAAAAAACAGCCTGCGCATCCGGCCGGCGAGGCGGCCCTCGCCTAATGCCGGCAATGGCGGCCTCGCCGGCGATGGCGGCCGTTGGCCTTGGCCAGTTGGCCGCCCGTTGCCGGCATTAGCAACGGAAAAAATAAAATAAAATAAAATTGCCCCGCAACAGGGCCTGCACGTCTGCAGGCCCTGCTGCGGGCAACGCCGCAGCGGGCCCGGCTTGCGGGCCCGTTCCCAACGGGCAAAAGCGCCAACGGTCCCAACGGGCAAAAACCCCAACGAGCAAAAAAGTAAAAAAAAAAAAAAAAGGAGATAACCGTTGCAATTGCAACGGTTATCTCCTTTTTTTTTAATTTTCTTCTCAATTTTTTCCTATAAATTCTCCCAAATTCTCTCAATATTCACACAATTCTCTCAAATTCTCTCAAATTCTCTTCTCTCAAGTCTCAAATTTTCTGAATACTCGAAATTCTCTTAAATTCTCTCAATTTTCTCAATTCACACAATTCTTTCTTAATTCTCCCAATTAGTCCGCTCAATTCTCTCAATCCACTCAAAAAATGGCAAGTGGAAGTCGAGTGCCATCTGGTAAAGGTAAGAATATCGCAACGGAATCCCATCATTCTTTTGATCCTCGTGAATATGCAGATTTTCAAGATGATGAAATCAACATTTTTCCCGATATGGAGCGCGTCCCGACTCAAGAAAGTTTTCATCCTCCTGGCGAAATATCTACAACAAAGGAAGCGGAACGAGAATTTACATCTGACATTTGGAATCACTTCACGAAAATGGAAAGGTTTGATATTGGTGAAAAAAGGTATGATATAATTTGCAAATATTGTGGGAAAATATATAAATATACAGGTGGACAAGGATATGGAACATTTAAACGACATCTTAGGAGCAAACATCCAACCGAAACGGGAATCGATATCGGGCAACAACAAATTTCCGGGTACGTCAATCCTAACACTTCCCCTTTATTTCGTTTTAATGACAAAACTTATAAGGAAGAATTAGGCAAATTTATTTGCGTTGAGCATTTAGCATTTAATTTTGGAGAAAGATTTGGTTTTAATGAATTTGTACAAAAAGCATGTGCTCCACAAGCAAAACGTGTTCCTAGAAATTCAACTAAACGAGTAATTAAAGATCTTTACAGAAAAGGAAAAAAAGATTTACAAAATTTTTTTATGCAATTTAATGGATGCGTGCATATAGGTAGTGATATTTGGAGTGATCCTTGGCAAAATCATTCTTACATGGGCATAACATGTCATTGGATAGATGACGAGTGGAGTATTCAAAAAAGAGTTATTGCATTTAGAGTTTTCGATGATAATCATACGGCAAATAATATTTATAAAATAATTAGGCAAATTTTAGAAGAATATTATTTGCTTAACAAAATTTTTTCAATTGGTTTTGATAATGCTGCAGCAAATACCGCTTCAATTGCCGAGTTAGAAAATATTTGTAAACCTGCTTTTGGCAGAAAATTTTTTCACGTTAGATGTGCTTGTCATGTTTTAAATTTATGTGTACAAGATGGTTTGAAAACTCTCGATATTTTTCTTCAACCAATAAAAACGGCGATTCAATTTTTATGGAAACATCCCCAAAAAATGAAAGAATGGGGTAGATTTTGTAGAGAAAATGGCAAAAAGCCAAAAAGATTTCTAAAAGATGTTCCAACTCGTTGGAATTCTACTTTCCACTTGCTTGCTGAATCTTTAGCATATAAAGATTTATTATGTGCATTCATTTCTAATAATGTACCTCAGATTAATTTATACCCACAAGAGTGGGATATTTGCCAAAAAATTTTAGATGTTTTAAAGGTTTTTAATGATGCAACTTATACTTTGTCCGGTGTTTATTATCCTACTATACATTTATTTTTAGTAGAGTGTACTAATATTGTCGGAATTTTTGATGAATGTGAAAATGATGTTGAATTACAACATACTATACTTGCAATGAAAATGAAGTGGCTACATTATTATATGGAAATTCCCATTATTTATTTAGTTGCTTGTGTTTTTTATCCGCTTTGCAAATTGGATGGCTTAAATGAGTTTTTGCGTGTGTATTATCAATGTTTACATTGTGATGAGATAAATGTTACAACTATAGTACGTAATGTTAAAAACGTAGTAATAGAATTATATAATGAATTTTATACTAAATATAATTTAGGTGATATTGGATCTTCTCAATTTATGGAGATACAAAATGACAGTACAGGTAAAATTAGTAGAAGGTACCAACTTTTATTACATAGACAAAAAAAACAAAAGGGAGTAATAGGAAATATTTCTGAATTAGAGAGTTATCTAAGCGTTTCATTTGAGTTTACTGAATCCGAAGGTGGTACAGATTTTTTAATTTTGGATTGGTGGAAGAGGCACGCAAGCCGATACCCAATCCTTTCTCTTATTGCAAAACAGATTTTTTCAACCCCTTGTTCCACAGTTGCGGTCGAACAAGCATTTAGTGCAGGAGGTAATATTTTGGATGAACATCGTTCAAAATTAGATCCAGAATCAGTGGAGATGCAAGCTTGTGTTGCTGATTGGACGAAGGCTCAATACCAGTAACAAGAGATAGATCGCAATACTGAATCCGAATTCTTTAACGATGGAGATACTACCGCTACCGGTACTGGAACGGGTAGTGACGATTGAGGGTAAAAGAACTATTGGAGTTGGCAAATATTTTGGGAACCCTTGTTTCTCATATCGGGTACGCCCACATGAGCTTAGGGAAACCCAAGTATAATCCGACGACATGTGACCTCTGATCCCCTGTGCACGGAATGTTTAGGTTTTGGGATCATTTTAGAGCATATATATTGTGCTCCTTTTTTTTTGTAGATCGTTGTAACGAATTGTAATGTGCTTAATGATAATTTATTAAGTTCAAGCCCTGTCTTGTCTTTTTGTCCTCAAATTTAATTACAATTTACATTTTAATTACAATTTATATTGAATAATGTTTCGTCACCGGAACAATAATTTTTTTATTTTTTTTATTTTCTTTTCTGTTTTTTCTTTTCTGTTTTTTTTTTTTGTCTTCCTCCGCCGGCCCTAGCCGGGGCCGGCGGAGGTCGCCGGCCTCAGGCGAGGCCGGCCTCGCCGGCGTCGGGCGAGCGAGGGCGAGCGTCGCCCGACGCCGGCGAGGCTCGCCCGACGCCGGCGAGGCTCGCCCGACGCCGGCGAGGCTCGCCCTCGCCTGGATCTGGCGAGGGCGAGCCTCGCCGGCGAGGCGCGAGGCTCGCCCTCGCTCGCCCAGGCGAGGGCGAGCCTCGCCGGCGTCGGGCGAGGCTCGCCCTCGCTCGCCCAGGCGAGGGCGAGCCTCGCCCGACGCCGGCGAGGCTCGCCTGAGGCCGGCGACCTCCGCCCGCGGCTCCGCCGGCCGGCCCTGAGAAGTGAGAAGAGAACCGAAGAAAAAAAAAATATTCCGGTTCCGGTTCATTCTTGGCCACGAACCGGAACCGGTCGGTTCCGAACCGTGGCCATCTCTATTCCACTGGCCTGCCAAGGAAGGCCTGCTCGAGAACTCAAGGTCATGTGCTCTGATGGCCTCTCTCGCTGTCTTCGCCAAGGAGATGACAAGAGCTGGCGTGAGTCCGAGCTTCAGGGACATGAGTGGGCCGTGGAGCTGAGAGAGTTGCCGCAGGCGGTGGTGAGGGCTGGAGAGGTCGAGCTGGTGCAGGTTTCTGATGAGTGGCAGCTGCTGTGGGCCGGGCGGTGCCGGGTTGGTGGTGGTGTTGCTTGCATGGTTCTTTTTGTGTTTCAGGAGGAAGACGAAGATGATGAGAAGAGAGAGAGAGGCGGAGACAAATGTGAAGGGAGGACATGGACGCGTTCATTTTAGCTTATATGTTGTACTTTAGGAGATTGCTTGCTTATATAATGCTGTGCGTCGGTCTGCGAAGTCATCCACCGAATGAAAAAAAATTGATAGACTATTTTTTTCGCCACTTGGACGGAATATTCATAATTGTAACCCACGAATCAGAAACTATATCTGAAAAAATTTCCTCCAATTGAGCATAAAAAACATGGCCCTATAAAATTAGTATATTACATGATGTAATTCGCTATGCGTTAATGTTAATAATCAGGTCATATTCGACATTCATAACAATATGTGCATAATTTTTTTTAATATGTCATTTTCAACTTCCTAAGTGCATGCTAACCGTTTTGACCCAAAAAAAAAAAGTGCATGCTAACCGCGACAAAGGTTTTTAAAATAAAGGTCGAATATGCATCCCAACTGCAAATTGATTGGAGATCTTTCCAGATGACGATAAGACACGTGTCTCAAGTACAAGTTAATCTTCGACTAAAAAGAAAAGTACGAGTTAATCAATGAAACGACCAATGAAGCATGCATTCCAAGTGCAAGGTGATTGGAGGTCTTTTTAAATGGGTGATCAAACAAGTGTCACAAGCGCAAGTTTATCAACGATTTTTAGAGTGAGTGATCAGAGATACGTCTCAAGTGCAGGCTGACCGCAGCAAAAGCTTTTAAAAGGAGGGATCACACATGCATCCCGAGCGAAAGATCACTGTGAAGATCATGAGCAATCAAAAATGTGTCCCACATGCTGACGACGAGATATATTTGAAAATTTATATGATGACAAAAGGTGGGCTTTGTCCCAACCATTGATATTCGAATTTCTTGAAAGGACTCAAAATTTATGTTTTGAAAATGCTTTTGATTATTAGAAAATCTACTTTTAAGCAAAATGATTTTAAGATATGCTTTTTCAATATACTCAGTGCTTAAATTTTACGTGTCTTATCGTCATCTGGAAAGATCTCCAATCAATTTGCAGTTGGGATGCATATTCGACCTTTATTTTAAAAACCTTTGTCTTTACCAAAAAAAAAAAATTTTCGGAAACCCCGTTGGCTTAATACTATACTCGGTACTTGTGTAAATCTATCTCTGAAAAAACTGCCTAATAAATCTCCCTCGTGCTGTGTAAACCATAAAAAAATCTTAGTATTCACTTTTTTCAAATGACTAAAGAAATTTTCATCCGGTTAGTGAAGTGACTTGTTTAGCAATAATTACATTTCTTGGAAAAAAAGAAGTAACTAATAATTGTTATGGCGAAGAGTTAGTGTGGAGAGAAGCCCAACTTAATTGATGCTGCTCTTTACGAAGAGATAAACAATTCGGTTATAAGATTATTTGGAATCCCTTAGGAAATAAAACGAGTCGAGGAAAGTATTCTTTAATATTAGGATCTTTTGTAGCTAATTGATTTGCCCGTATACTATGCGCGGTGCACTCTACACAATATCAGTGTGTCTTCATTCTTCAGTATTCGTATCCATAGTATTTGCGTGCAGTCATAGCATTATAAGAGGTATCAAAAAGGCCTGGCCCGACCCTTCCCTACCCAAAAATTTTGGATTTTTTGGGGGTCGGCTCTCCGTCTTCTTCGACTAAGGGTTTTCAGGCATAGGTATTATTAAGGTTGGGGTAGGGTTAGGTTATAATCCTACGCAGAACACAGCTCTCTCTCTCTCTCTCTCTCTCTCTGAGCGTGACGAAACCCTAGATCTAAGTTCAACTGATCAGCGATGAACCCGATCGCCCCTCCACTTGCCACGAATCACCCTCGTTCTCTCGCAGTGGTAATGATGCTGACGTTGGACTCCCTCTTTCCATTCATGTTGCTCTCTCTCTGTAATAATATTGTTCTTTGATTTTTTATTTTCATTGAAAAGAATCCAGGATCGAGCATTTGGTGATTTATGGAATTCAATGCTTTCAAGAATTGGAGATTGAAATGGTTCAGATCCAATTAATTGATCCGTCCATCTTCAATCAGTTATCTAGGGTTCTGGTAAGTTTTTGGCTTTGGAGGCATCGATTTCCATTCTGCTCCCTCAATCCAAAGCGTAATACAAATTGATACTGGGATATTTTTCACATATACTTCCAAAAACCAACCAAGGAAGGTCAACGACTGACATTTGAGTGGGTGTTCTCATTTGGGTTGGATCGGCTCTGTTTCGTTAGATAATAAACTATAGGACGAAATGCTCACAGTGATGCCTGTCCCTTGATGACATATCTTCAACTCTAGTTGATGCCCAAAAAAGTTTGCTTATTTTTTTCACTTGAGTGACCCACCAAAAAAATTGTGAATGAAAATGCATTATGCTTTGCGTGAGAATCACGAAGAATCATAGTGTTCCACAATCAAATTCCTTTGCATTTTTAGCATTTATTGTATGTTCTCTTCCCAACATCTTTTTCTCGTGCCCTAGCTCATTCACGAAGGTTGTTTTACATATACCATGTTGGGAAAATCTCCTAGGTTGTTTTGATAATGACAGAGACAATCACAGATGACTAATGTGTATATTGATCGAGTAGTACCAAGTGATATATGCACAAGCCGAGATGTAGATGTTTGTTATAAACTACACCAGAAGATTTTGATATGAAGAGTGCTCTACCACCGTCTAGAATGCTATGCCGATATCTAAGGTGAACAATATATTTGGGGGTTGAAATGTCTACAAACTGAAAGGATCTTCAGATAAGGTGAACATCTAGAGGGATCTTGATCGAGGGTGAAAAAGCAGAAAAGAACAAGGATGTTTGTGATAGCTTAGAGATACAAAAATCGGGTGAACAGTTAGATAGACCTAGTGATGGTGAACAAGTCTAGAACGATAACACTTGGTAAATCTTGGAAGGACCGTGAAAATAAATAGCTTGGTAGAGTCGAAATTGTCAATATACTTGGAAGGAGCGAAAAGATCAGCATCATTAATTGTTATCAGAGCAGCATATTGTTGGCAAAGAGCAACTACCAAATGGAAGACTATAATAATATCAATGACCTATGTGAGTTCAGCGAAGACTAGATGCAAAGGATGAGGATCTTGACAAGGAGGAGAACAATGTAAAGATGACGAGGTGTTCATGATGACTTGGAAACATCATGGTCAACCTTTCATCAAGGTGACGTCTTTGGAAGCTAAGATACTTAAGAGGATCATTGGATGATTGATTGCAAATCATCACCAATCATCACCAATTTTCCGTAAACGGCACCAACAGACTTAAAGATCAACTAATGACGATGTTTGTGTTGATGCTGAGACATAATGTCATTGGTGACGTTTGAATAATAATCATGTGAGGATGTTTGAGATTATAGCAGTTGAAGGGTGGAGTTACACAACTAAAGATCAAGAAATCTTTGCGTAATAGGAACAAGCGTCTATCAGAATTGTCATAGAAGTCAGTGTTGGGACAGTTGCTGCAAGACCTATTTTCGGACAATCTACAAATGTTCAGGATAAAATACTTTATAGGCAGCACCATCTCTGGAGGGCAGCACCAACGAATCTCTAATGGCTAGTTGATCTTCTAAAGCATCTCCAACGGGAAGATTAAAGATGGCTATTTAAGAGAAGAGCTTCTAGACTAAAATGTTAGAGAGTAGTATAATGTGTAATTCGAATGTTTGCTCTAAGTTGCTCTCCCTGTTGATATTGTTTTGTTTTCTCGAAAAATCTTCACTGTGATATTCTTGCCATATAGTAATCATGTGAAAAATCAAGTATACAAAAGTAAGTGCCAATAGTTGAGTCATGATAGTATGATCTATCATTTATAAATGATCGGTACTTGTCAATCATAACTTGTTGGGAAGATTACTAGTACAATCCAGCCTATATTACAACTGTTAGTCTTGAGAGCGAATGTAGACTTGGAGATCAAGCTGAACCACTATATATTTGCTTGTGAATCTTCTATTTCTTCACTATTAGCATCGCATGATCCTTATCATCATGATTTGTCAAACAGGAGCACATGCACCTAATTTCTACAAACTGTATCTGCCAATGTTTGAAGTTGAACTTGTTATATTTCGCAAATATTTTTTATAGGTTGTGTTGTTAGTCCAAACATATCATTGTAATTTATATTGGCAAAATCTCCTAGAAGGAGCACTCGGGAACGCAAGTTAGGGCTAATTTTGTCAATGTTATATGTCATTTTTTGCAATTTACAAAAAAGGAAGAAGCGTGACATGTTCTAAATTTCACTTCTAGTGATTATGATATAGATAAGAATAATCTCTCCCAAAATCTGAAAACATGATTAGTTATGTGGAAGCTGTGATATGATCGTGAAGAAAGGGGATGCAGTTTTTTTTGTATGGTAATCTTTAGAATTGAGAACCTACTCTCTTTTTTTTATGATGATCCTTTGTGGTATTAAACAGTCCATTTGGGGCAGCTCATGGCTCCAAGATTTCAATACAACTCTAATTCATGACAGCATTTATATTCCATAAATCACCTTCCGTTTTGGTGATTAAGGTCTTTTCCCTTATTTCGTTTCACGATTTGGTGAGTCGGTTCCAAAATGCTACAACTGATGGTGATAGTGGATCTTTTATGCATTATTTGTTTTGGTGAAATTGATTAATGATTGCAGTGTTGACCCGCCATTATGGATGAGGAAGGTCATGCCACGCTAGGGATTTGCATAGTGGATAAAACTAAAATATGGTTTGAAGCAATTGATTGCAATGCACGTTTGATGATTTGTTGAGTGTGGTGATTATGGAAATATGTCTGATTAATCTTGCTGCTCGTATGTCTCATTTCGTGGTGTTCAGTTGCCCCGTATTCACGTGACAGATCTAGTAGCAAGGTATTACGGGCTGAAGCGTGGACAAGTTGTGAAGATTTGATTGGGTACTCATAGGATTAGACCTTTGTAGCCACTTTTGGTGGTGTTCAGTTGCCCTGTATCCTGCAACTTCCTCTGAAAGTCCCTGTTATTTGGGGGAAGTGCAATGTTTAGAATCGGAGTTCAGACTTTATTTTAATTTTCTTTCCTCTCATTATTATTTGTAGAAATTGATGAAATCGTGGGTTTAAGTGAATATAGATCATAAGAAAGTTCATTCATTGGTTGATGATGCTTCCATGGTTATGTAATCGGACTTTTTGATTCAGTCTTCATACTTATTTCGGTTCTGTGGGTGTGTCCATGTATGTTGTGCGTGTGCGTGTCAAGGTGAGCTGTTTTTGGGGAATTGCGGATTTCTAGACTATCATCATTGACGAGCCTTTTCATTCACGAGTTGATCACCATGTTGATTTTGGTTTTTGATATTTAAGTTCTCAATAAATACAGCTATTGGGATTTTATCTGATAGCAATAGTACGGATAAAATATATAAAATAATATAAAAAAAAAAACAAACAAACTTGAAAATCGAAATGTGACCCAGTCTGACCCAACCCAGCTCAGCCTGCGGATTGGGATATATACAAGTCGGGTCCTTCATGCCTTCATTTCGGATTAGGCCAGCCGAGCATCCAGAATACCTGACCCGACCCATTGACACCCTTAAGATTTATAATATTATCTCTTTGTTCTTTCTTTTCGTTTTTTTTTCTTTTTCTTATTTTCCTATTATAAACTTGACATTCTGTTCTCTTTTACGTCCATGCTCTTCAAGCAACCACTCCAGAAATCTTCACATCTCTTTCACTCCTTCCATCTCCACCCGACCCCTGCTTCACTTCAGCAGTGAAATTCGACCACTTGCCCAAGAAGGTTAAGTAATCAGGCACTGTGTCTCTGAAAATAGGGGGTAAAACAGTGAGATTCAAGACAACCAGCATCATCTGTTCATGTAATATTTGGATTTTTGGACCAAGAAAAAAAATGGAAAATGCATTAAAAAGTCAACAAAATAGACAAAAGTGGACTTATGCTCTTTTACAGGGACCGAGAACACGCACGGTAGAAAAACAGACGAAAGGGGAGAAGAAAAGAAAGAAAGAAAGAAAGATGAGGGTTCTTGCTACGAACGCCTTGCCAAACCGATTCAACTTTGTTTAGTAATGCCCGATAAGTGCTCACACCCTTCGTTTTCCCAATCGGAATAGTTTTTGATGTTAGGGCTTAAATTCGAAATTATGTGAGATTCGAGCTACGAAGTCTAATTTTTGTGTTGTTGAGCTACGGAGTTTCATGGAAATGGTGGTTTATGGCATTGTGGAGCCGTGGATTTTGACGGGAGTCAATTTGAAGCAACGGTTTGATCAAAGTGAGAATTTTAGGATTTCGAATACGAGTTTCGTGTTGCAAACAGCTTGAATAATCGCTTTGGATGTGCAATTTGTTGACGCGTATGAATTGCTTTGTTAGCGATTATGCGTCGTTTAGCCAATTCGTAGTTGCTGTAGTATTTTACTTGGTTTTAACGTCGATTCTCGTTTAATTGTTAGGATTACAAGATCATCCGCTCGTATAAGTACGCGTTGTTTGATTTTTGGGCATTCCAAGTGAGTAATACTATATCGTTTTCGAGTTTGTAAATTCATATTTTAATAACAATGTGGATTATATATAGCATGGGTTACGAAATAGCATAGTTATTGCATAAAAGGATGGATCGAGCCTTTGCTACCGCCTATTTATTTAGCAATAATTTAGAAAACGTGTTATTCAAGGTAGTGTGGAAGTTTCCTGTATATATATTGCCTTATGAGCTAATTTATGGGGTGAGTTCTGAAATAAATTGAGAAAACTTTTATGAAAAGTAATTATGGCGGATGAGTTGAGTCGAGAAGGGTTATTTGGTTTGGTTTGTGAAACCAATTTGTGAAATATATTTTGGATTGTCTTTGTGAATTATTGGGGATTATGGATTAATATTCACAATCGCCGGAACCCAGTGATGAGTTGTGATGAGTTGTGAGTATACATATTGTATGAGGGCTAAGTGCTACATGGTGATGTGATTTTCGTAGGAAGCCATCTCTAGGGCTTTGTACGTTGATTGTGGGTCAAGGGCTAAGTGCTACATAGAGATATGATTCTCATGGGAGCTATCTCTAAGGCCTTGTACTGTTGATATATGTTAGTCAAGGGCTAAGTGCTACATAGTAATATGATTCTCATGGGAGGCACTATGGCCTTGTACCATTGATATGTATTGGTTAGGGGCTAAGTGCTACACAGTGATACGATTCTCGTGGGAGCCACCTCTAGGGCCTTGTACCGTTGATATGTGTTGGTCAGGGACTAAGTGCTACATGGTGATGCAATTCTTGTGGGAGCCACCTCTATGGCTTTATACCGTTGATTGTGGGTTAAGGGTTAAGAGCTAAGAGCTATACGATAACGTAAATTTCGTTGGAGCTACCTCTAGAGTTTTGAGTTGGATATTGAGCATAGAAATTGATCATGGATATGTGATTTGACATTGATCAATGGAATGGACAATTGATGTGTGATTTGATGAGATTGATCAAGGAACTTGATGGTGGATTAAATTAATCTTTCTTATTTGTATAAAATTTTGTTGAAATGAAATAACTCATATTTGCTTTGATATGTATATTGTATCTTGGGATTGATGTATGAGTTTCTGGTGTTACTTTGTATATATGCATGGTTGTTAATCGGTCTGCTTAGAAGAGATGTGGTTACTCATCCCCCTTATTCCCAATCTTTTTAGGTTTCTCAGTTAGTAGATATAGAGAGAGAGCCTCGACGGGGATTTTTAAGAGTTGATTCTTTGGGTTCTTTAAGGTTACGTCCTTCCACCTGAAGGATGGCCATGTCATTCTCCCGTTCTTGTAGGTTTCGAGGTGTGATGGTTCATTAGCTCTCAACATCCTCATGCTCGTCTCTATCATCACCACAACGCCTTTGCATCCTCCCCAACACAGCAACCCCACTCTCACTGGCTCCATCACCACTAGAAGAACTTGTCCCTCAATCTCAGAACAAATTTTTTCATATCCTCAAAGAGATCGAACTCTTGGCAGAGAAAGCTCGCCAAGATGGAAAAGAGCTTCTCTATTTCAAAAGCCTCAACCTATCAAGGTCTAACACTCCTAGTGAGCTGAGAAACTTCTTGCCCTCGCCACAAGCAGTCTTTGGGCAAGGACTCGAGAAATAGGATCACGGAGATGGTGTCTTGGTCGGGCATCTTGCCAAAAGTCTATGATTTGTTGACTTGATACATTTGTTGCGGTAAGGAAAAAGTCAAGAAGAAAGGGACTAACCATTTGATGCATGATAATTACAGGGGAATATATGTTGAACCAACGGCAAGTAATTGACAAATTTACAACTTCACAATAGTCCAAATATAATCACAGAAAATATTCTTATTCCACAACATAAATGCCGATCGCCTTCTCAAAGTAATGATGGAAACCTTTTATGTGTTTTTATGATTGAGGGGAAGAGAAAAGGAATACTCTTTTCATTTTTCTGTGCATTTCTCTTTATATGGAGACCGTGGAAGTTATCATGAGATAACCACTCCGACCTCTCAAACAGTGCCTCTCAAACACACCCCACCATGGGCGAACAGACCCCCTTCATGGAAAATTGCCGAATAATAACAGAGCCTCGCCCAGAAGCTGATTTGGCAAGCATGTGAGCCTTTGCCGAGAAGGAGGTGCTCCTGCACGTCCATCCCCAATGTGGGTCTTCAAACTTCTCCCTTTTCTTTGTGGAAACCCATTACTGACAAGATTCACTTGGAGTGGCTCTTCCTTGCAAGAGTTTTGAGGGTGTTAATGCTAAAAGAGTCACCAGAGACTGTGTTGGGTGCTTTGATATTGTTTAAGTGGAGCTGAGACTCAGAGTTTGTGAAAAGCTAAAGTATGATTTCCTCATTGATTGTTAGAGATACTGTTATCTTACAGAGATATTGTTATCCTCCTAAATTGATTTTTTATCTTCTAGAGATATTATTATCTTCCTAGATTGATTCTAATTGGTTGTATTTGATATTGTAATATTTTATTGCTATAAATAGTCATCTAGAATAGCCTATAAATAGGCTCATGTATCATCAGTAACATGTACAAAGCAATATACAGAAATTCTCCAATTCTCTTTTCCGCTTATTCTTAACTTCGATGATGTTTTTGCTTTGCGCGGTGGAGGGATCAGAATGGGGTTGGACATCGGAGGTGGGTCTGGCATAACATACGTTTGGTGCAAGAATGGTCGAGAGAAATCAGAATATAACTGTGGCTGAAACGTTAATTCGTCCGGCAAGAGGATTATTCCCCTTGTTCCTGAGTTTGGATCATAGGTTTCCTTTTGTACGATAATAGGTTCGCTATGATCCCTACGTCAAGAGGATTGGATGTCAGGGGAAGATCAGAGAAGTTGGAGTTCTTGATGTTTGATTTGGACTGGATTATGAGGGCTGGAGGCCCCTTTTTGGCTGGGAAACTTGTACTGTGCCGACAACGAGACGAAAAGGTCTTTGACCTGGTTGATCGAGCGGGATGTAAGAAGCTCAAATAGGTTGTGGGAGATAAGGTGGATGCATCTGCTGGGTCAGGAAAATCAGTAGTCTGCTAGTCTACATAAACCAATGAGACACTGATTCAGGAGAAGTGCTCTTAACAGCTCTGACCTGTTATACCACTGAATTAGTGGGGTAATGCTAATAACTTCGCGATGGAACATGCTTGTGGTGTTTCTTTTTGCAGATGCAAACTGTGCTTATTCATCTTGACATTATCAGCTCGATAACCACCCATATACGTAAAGATTTTCGCGTAATTTAAGCCCAGGAATGTTTCCTCCATGATGAAACGTTTGTTTTTTCCTCGATCAACATTTGTACCAAAACCAATGTCGTACATCCTCTGCAAAAAATCTGCCGGAATATATGCCTAGTCATATGCTAATAATCAACTTACGGCAAGAATTTCAGACTCGAATATGACATTAGGTGCATTACCAATTGAGTACGTATAATGCTCATGAATGTGATCAAGGATGAAGCAACTGTTGTCTTATGATATTCTAGTCACATAAGACGCACAACGCCCCTTTGCTCTTCCTTTATGAAGTCTACCACAAGCTCAAATGAGTTAGCAATTGAACATGGTTCTTGAAAATTATCCTTACATGAGTTCGCTTGATTCTTCACCCGAAAGTCTTTTATCTGTTATAGAGTAGTATTTAAAGAAAATTGTTTTGCATACTCTCTTATCCCATGTCACATGAAAAGTTCTCTCTTGTTTACTTTATTAACGGGTTTACTTTACTAGTTTGGTAACAATAAGAAAGAGGTATTGAGCTTACGTGTTAAGTACAAGCAAGGCCCAGTTCAGGTTCTCATCAAAATTTTATTCTCCTCTCAAGGCCTTATCCGGAAAACAATATTGGCGGTGTCCATCAACAAGCAACCATAGCAACATTAGTGGCGAAAATCTTTATCCATCATGAAACGGAAGCCTAGAAGAATAGAGAGAGAACAATCCTTGACAAACAAATGGAAGTAATGTAATTACACTAGTGATGAAAAAGTAGTTTCAGTCCGTTTGAAACTTGGTTTGTTTAGTGCAGCACCACTCTTTCACAAAACCAAGACAAAATTGCAATTTGATGTTTGCCCAGCTCAGTCGAAGTAAGAGTTCGGTTCTTTCATTCGGAGTGTCCATCATTACTCATATATGCAGGTATTAGAAGCCTGCGGAAGTTTTTCAACCTGTTTTTTCTTTGGTTTATCTGAAAAAGTGAGAACCAAAGAATCAGAAGAGCAATCCCTAGCATTACTACAGAAGTTTCACTCTCATTACGAAATTCCAGTCTGAATCGTAGCTACTTAACTTTGCGAAGGCCCTTGAACTTATTACCTCCCGGAAAAGGCAAGCCTATCACTGCAGTCGCACAGAACGGACAAACATTATGACCCTGTCTTTTTCACCCAATGTAGCTGGCTTGAGCAGCTATTAGAGCGAGCATTAGGAATCTTCCAGTTAGTTTCATCGGTCTACAAGACCCCGTGTTTCAAAGTAGGGAAGACGGGTTCTTCACGTTTCATTTGATAGTGAAAGGGAAATTGAAATTGAAAGCTAAACAGTGTTAATTGGAAAAATTCCCCAGATAAAAATAGAGATGTCTCCTATGTTACTCATAAAATGTGAACATATCGATATAATTTCATAAAGTCACTTGGTTCTAATGCTACATGAAGAACATAAGCCAGATGACGGAAGGGAACCTATAGCAGCAGGAATTCACAGCCCTCCTATGTAGTAGTGAAACTGATTTAGTTGAGCAACATCGCTTCTTGCCGCGGGCTGCAAATCCCTAATCCGCTTCAAGGCTTTCCTCACAAAACTATCCTACTATGATGAGAGCAGAGTAAAGATTAGACCACATGCAATGTTAACCTGAACGTAGGTGGAGCGGCCGCAAATAGCTAAGCATCGCATAACAAGGAAAGCTCTCGACACAACATCACGGTACTCATTCCTCCAAGAAAGCATGGACTTAGTAACAACCAGGGCGCGGGCGCGCTCTCTGACACGATGGAGTAAAGCTTCTTCAGTGCTGTCAAAGAGCTGTATATATCATGCACTAATCAGGATCACCCATTGCGTCTTATGAGCAGTTGAGGCTTCAAATATCCCAGAAATCTCCCCATAATTACTTGTGAATATGTAAAAAGCAACATCATATCACTACTTCAGTTATAAAGACACCAGAAACTAGACTCCACTACAGTTCGGAGTCCCACACCTGGTTCTTTTTATTACATGCCACAAGCTAGAAGTACCTCAAAATCCACAAACAGATGCTTCGATTTTGCCTAGATGCAGGGAAAACAATGGGCATTGGACCTGGAGTTGCCTTCCTAAGTTTCGCAACCAACTGACCATGGCTCTTCCGTTGATGAGTAGATTTACTCTACAGAACAACTTGTTGCTATTAATAAGATATGATCCGCAAGAGATGTTCCTTCTTCACTCTACCGAGTCGCAGATCACTCATCCTTGCAGCTTAATAAAAAGGTGGCAAGCAGAGCGTTAGCAGAGACATAAACTCTTCTTGCTCTGTGTTGCTTGTTAAGACGTAGCAGCATTCACTCCTTGTCCCACGGAGGCATTAAGGAGCTTCATTCCCTCTTCACTCATCTGCTGAACTTCCACGGGTGACAAAATTCTGATGCAACGGACACAGCCAACAAATTCCCTGCACAAAATGCAAATTGTGAAGTTCATTAATTACAAAACCTATGTTTGGCCAAAGATTAATTACAAGGTTGACATTTGCTACCAAGAAAAATGAGTATCATCTTTTTCAATAAACAAAACTTAATAGATGAGGGATCAAACTTTGTTAAAGAAAAGAGACAAAAAACTGAGTCTCAAACTATAGCAAATGATGCAAAACACAAACTTGAGCATCAAATATCTGATGGCCACTGGTAAAGGTAAGAACAGAAGGTTAACCAAAATTAATGACTGCTGAAAACATTTTTAGCATCCTTTGGTAACCATGGTATAAAACCAAAATAACTTTAAAAAAAGTGATTCGTCGTTGCAAAGATTTTGAGCAAAAGAAACGGCTACAATCATTGGGTAAAAAAATGGGCAGTCAGAAGACTTACTCCCAAGGATCATCACCAACAAGCAAAACGTCATTCTCATAATCGACATAGACCAGTTTCCACCCAGAACCTCTCGGATCATTTAGCAGCCCCTCAAGCCCAAACATGTATTCTATCGCAGATAACAGCTCCTCGTAGTTTTTAAAATTTGTCACGTCAATCGACCTTCCAACTGATCCCGCCTTTTGAACCTGTTACAGAGATTTCATCAGTTAGCTTTGATCAAGAGAACAGGGAACAAGAATAGAACATCTACCTAAGCAGATATTTAGCGTATGACTCCCGACCAATAAAAGTCACTGTATACAACCTTCTGAAAACTGTAACCATTCTAAATGTTCATCTATGAAGAAAAAATCAAGTAGTGTTGCTCAGCCAATCAGATAGAAACTGCAATTTGATACCTTAGTATAGGTGCGCATAGGCGGGGCTACTTGCTGCTGCCAGGTGCCGTTTTTCAGAATGCTACTATCATCAAAATCAACATTGCTCGAAGATGTACCGCCTGAATTATCAGGGAAGTCCTGTCTTGAGAAAGCCTGAGAGTCTGCAAGACTTGCAGAAGTAATCTGAGACTGAACATCTTGGCTTGAACTGAAGTTGCCCACCAAACAATCTGAAAGATTCGGAAAAGGTCCATCCTTTATTGTGCATAAATCGTCTAAAATGGCACTTGAGATGGATGGATCAATTACAGAACTTCCACCATTGCTAGCATCTAAGTTAAGACAACTATAAATTCCGCTCTGGTTGTTGCTCTCAGCAGATAAATCCTTCAAACAAACTGAACTGGATATGCCACAAAGGCTTGACGGATCCTGCTCAGGAAGTGGAGTAAGTTGGTCTCCTTGGGATGGAAAGCGTAAATTAACACCCTGATGATCCCACAATTCCTGACTAATCAAAGGTAATTGGCCTACTGGATCTCCAAAAGTGGCAGATAGGTCTTGTGACCCAAAAACGGAAAATGGGCCTGGCGATCTAATTAATGCAGCTACAGATTTATTCGCAGAAGAGAACATCAACTCATCAGGATTTACAAAAGGCGATGACCCATGCTGCGCATTAGAATCGGACATGGGTATCTGCAGGGGTTGTGGAGGCCATGAACAGGCCTGCGACAGCATTTGACCCTGGTTCTGGTTGAGAATTGTCGCATGATTTAAGTGGTTTTGTTGAATGGAAGGACCTGAGGCAATATTTTGCTCAGGAAGCTCTCCAATGGACGTCGAAGGTACTTGGTTTAGTACATCTGTTTTGAGGTGGGAATCTACATTCAACTTTTCATCCTTTGTCTCTACCGGTGCTTGATTTTCAGTCTTGTATGGAAGCTGCACTTTGCCAGTAACATGAACTTCAGATGACGGACCCATGACACTAGATTGATCAGGACAGAGCTGAGGATATACATGCTTTGGCGGAACGCCACTTTCCGCGTTGAAAGCCTGTGGCTTCTGATTCATTGTTCCCTGCATAGTGTTCACTTCATGTCCAGGAATGCCCTTACGATTGTTATCTTGAGGAAGAGAAGGATGGTTCACAATTTGAGGTTTCATTATCATCTTAATTAGCTGCTCCGAGCACAGATTTGGAACTGAAGCGTAAGGAAGAAGGTTCATGCATCCACCTTCAGGAACCTGGATAAGAGGTCTCTTCACTAAATTTCCCCATTCAGTTTCTCCTCCTGAAAGCAGGAAAAACAGTAGTGTGTGACTGCAAGGTCTTTCGGGTTGATTCATGCAGCAATCAATGCGATAACAACTAATAAGGGATGACTAAACATTTGGACCGCATAACAAGCTTGTGAATGCAAGAGAAATACCCATATAACCAGTATGTAGCGGCCTTTTGAGAGCTGAGGTCAGAGAAGGAAAAATAAAGAGACTTTCCGGGGTCTCAATATCCCATGGACTGACCCTATTCTGCTTATCGCCACACCCTGGTTCATCCCACTCCACCTGTTTACACAAGTATGAGAAGCTGAATCAGAACAACATATAGTCCACAATTCGGTTCAGCAGAAAACTAAGCTACCTGCAAATTTCGCCATTTTGATCCAGGCCATCTTAGTGGATCCAAGTCACTAATACCGATTATTGTACCCATATATCTGAAAGAGAAAAATTTCACCAAATGATAATTTTATGAATATTCTTTGAAACCACAGCTAAAATACTAGGATAAAAACCTTTAAAAGAGGAAGCATATTTGGAAAAAACATCAGAAAATTTACCTGCGTTTTCCTGACTCTTCAGTTTCAAACATCATGCCGAACCTCATGCCAACAGAAATCCTAGTCCCATATACAGCTTTTCTGTATTTAACCAAAGGAATGACAAATTCCGAAGGGCATGCCCTGGAGTGATAAGAGAGACAAAAAAGTCAATAAATAGGTTGAAGAAACAAAAAGGCAAAAGCCAAGATGTGATCAGGGTAGCTAGGACAAAACCTCGGATTGTAGAAAATAGTGAATGAGCTTCGGCTCGTGGCAGCATGAGCCGCAGCTGCAAGGATGCCAATATGCATGCTATCTGTCGATAAAACCGAGGATGGTAACGTTGTTTGTTGCCGATTTGCACGCCTTACACCCACCATCAGCTGTGACTTCTCGTCCCTAACAGAGAAAAGTAACTGTCCTTCATACCTTAAAGCTTCAAAGGAAAAAGACATCTTTCGTGGACACATCTTATGTGAAGGCTTACAACATTCCCACAAAAAACAGAGATACTCGTGAATTTTTGGGAAGAATATATAATGGAGGATCATACAACTCGACTAACCTAACTGTGAAGCATCCTCTGTAATTTGAAATGTAAATTTTTTCTTGAGTAAGCCATAATCAAATTAGATTATAACAAATAAATTGCAGCAGCACTATATCTAGAAAATTTTAAAAGCCCCGTATCCAAGTGACTCTGTATGAAAAACTTGGGATTTGGAACGACTGTCCAGCAAGTAATACAACTATAGACGAAGCACAGACGAAGCACGATAGCCACTAGGCAGCCCCTGTAAGACTTCAGATAATCAATTTATTTGAAGCTTATGTCTAAAGTAGGACAAACCAAACTCGCTTGATGACAATGTCACCCGTTTTCACTGTGGAATCATGAAAACTGGTCAAGAAATTATCTGTATAGAACGGCTCACTATACAGAAAGCCACGAGAAATCTCATACATTTGAGAGAACTTAAACAGTTCCAGAACTCATTGAACTACACTGAGTGGATAGCATGATTGAAAATACCTTATGAATAGAACAGAATCGCCTGCTCGGAGCCTTTTTGCACCAACAAACAAGCTCCACCCAGTGGTAAGAAGGTGTCGCTTTGGCTGTCCTATTGAAAAGGTACAAACAGAATTACTCAAGAAAGCGAAAACCAATTGCTCAAGGGACTAAGCTTAAAGGACAAAAAGAATCAAAATAATGTAGTAAAAACCCATACAAATGCAGAACCTTATAAAACTTTTCTGCAAATACGATGATAATAAAAATATGGACCTGAACATGCAAAAGTAATTTAGAATGAGCATAACATATGTAACAATGGATTTGCATAATTAATGACTCTCACCCCTGTATATATGGCGGAATGTCCACGTGTTATCATGTAAATCTCGAACAACAAGCTCTTGAGTTGGTGGTTGCATTGCGTAATCCTGAAATAAGAAGTTGAGATACAAATTAATCATCACTCTCTGCTTGTGGCTTTACCACAATGCCAAGAAGCTTTGATGTTAAAGATTTAGGAAGCATCACCAGTGGAGGGAAGAGCTTTTCTGCTGCTCTACGTGGCACTGAGAAGCCACCATGTGTACTTGTATCACTAGCTGTCAAAGTCTTGCAAAAGAACTCACTTGGATGTTTGCTCGGCCTTAATCCAAATTCAGGTACTGGAAATACATCTTTGTCCTAATCCAACAACAGATCTGTGACTACGGAACTTTTATTTGTTTCGTAAAAACATGAAATTAGTAAACGAATTGCATCTGGGCTTACAGAATTAACAGGTTGAAGACACATCTGAGCATATATTTCATCTGTCTCTCTGTCAGCCTATTATACATTTTAAAACGGGATTAATAAGTATTAGTTTGCATGAAAGTGCCAAGAGACCAATCTAAAAATGCCAAGGATTGGGTGTCTAACAGAAAAATATCACCCACATGGAGAGTCACGTTGTGAACTTGGCACATAAGCTGTGATGGGAGATTTGGATAATTTGGAATTTGCGAAGTAGCCGTTCTTTTAGTGGAGACTGCCACCTGTCAGCAACATATAAGCATCTCATTAGAAAAGAAAAAGACATAAATATGTGATTCCCATAATAAGAATATAACTCTGCAACAGGTGATCCATATAGACTAATCAGCAAAGTGATAGCTCTCAAAAATTCGACTGGATCTGAGAAAACCATTATAAAGGCACTCAAAGAGGCCTTTACCAACAATGAATTACCCAACAGCATGTAAAGTCCGCTTATAAATCCTACTTTTCTTGATGGACTATCTCTCATAAATAAAAAGAACCACATGCAGTAGAAAATGCAGTAATGTGCCACATTTACTTTAGTCAAGAGACTTTGAAGGAGTAAACTGCCGTTGTGCCCACATATTTGTGAAACTTTTAAGTATGGAAAAATAAAGTTCCCTAGAACTTCTTATCTCGAAAATCAGCAGGCGATCTGTAATTATCAAACTTTCTACATCAGCCGGTTGAGGAACCACCATTTCCCACAGACCAACATTTAATAAAAAATTTGTATTGAGCCACAACAAGAAAAGTCACACTGGAAAATCCAGGGATGAAAGATTCAATTCAATAGTATCAGCATATGAACAAGTTCAAGTAGCACAGACATGTAAGTTCTGATCTCTCATAGAAGTTCACAAGAGAAATAAAAGCAGAAGATCACGAGGCCAAGGAAGAAAAATAGGGAAGTGGCCCAGAGAAGACAGCTCTCTCTGTGTTTGTATGTATGTCCAAAATGGAATAAAATACATAAAATGCAAACCTGTTCACTGTGTCCTTGAGGGAAATAATAAACCAGACTCCCAACCTGAGGCAATGTGACAAGCGGACCCGCACAAGCGTGCCATAACTCTGAATTTATTGCCTTCCGAGCTCCTGAAAATGAAATCAAAACCCAAGGCACCAAAAGATGGAACATCTGAATAAAATGGATTCAGCCAAAATATCTAAAGAACAAAGCGAAAGTATGAGCCAGGGGAATTATGAGAAGCTTTGTCATAAACTTGCCAGGTTAGACATGATCAAGAATCTAAAATTTTCAACAAGTTGAAGAAAGTGCAAAGTTTTCTTTTTTGAGACAGAGGAGGGGAAGGGGGAAAAACTAACCAGACTGATCTTGAATTTCTTTCAACAGCTTCATTTCTTCAAGAAGAGTAGGCTGTGGTAGAGTCACGGTCGCAGGCCCTCCAGTCTTGATGCTTCCCTCTACAGAAGAACCCATCTTTTTGCTTCTCTCTCTGACTCTCTACCCCTCTCTCTCTCGACTTCTACCACCTCAACTTAAAGAAACGACCCATCATTTTGTATCCTCAGACCAAAACCCAGAAATCAAGTGGTCCCATCCTTAGTCCTCCACCGGCAGAAAAAGCCAAGAACGTTTTCCTACCTTTTCATCACGCACCAACCGAACTAAGGAAGTGACATATTGGCATGTCCCTTGGGGAAAATAAGGAGGAGGATGACAAAAATAAGGAATTGCCTGTGTGTGTGTGTGTGTGTGTGTGTGTGTGGTGGGCTGTGTTGGGTTGTGCTGTGTTGTATGGAACTCTCACATTCCAAAATCGAAGAAAAGACAATCGGAGCTGCGGACACAAGAAAGAATCCAAAAGATCAAAGCCTGCAAAAAGTCACTGTGGGGAAGGTCAATCCTAATGGGGGAAGGGAGGAGAGGCTTTTATTTCCTTTTTGCTTGCCGAAAAACCCAGAAAAGAAAACCCCCTCCCCCCATCAGTTTCCATCAAACCACGCCTCCCAAAGCATGACCCCCTCTCTCTCTCTCTCTCTCTCTCTCTCTCTCTCTATGTGGTCTTCTACTTATACTTCAGCTTTTACATTACACCAAAATACTTGTCTTTAAGCGCTTCGCTGAACCCACCACCACACTTGCAATATCTCACTTGGATATCAAACACATTTAAATGAAAATGAACACGCCACCCCCTCCCTCTCTCTCTCTCTCTCTGTCTGGGCGAGAGGGAATTGGGAAGAGTGTGGCGTGCACTTATCCTGCGCACACTGCCCCCTCTGCTATAAGTGGCGATTTCGTCGCAGCTTTAAATTGCGAGGGGGCGATGGAGAGCAGAAAGGAAATGTGAAAACGGGGCGAGAGAAAGAGAGAAAGAAAGAAAGACCACGGGAACACGAAAACGCTTCGAAACAGTACAGAGACAGATACGGGTGCGCGCGAGATGGTCAGGGCCGAGACTTTTGTTCGCAAAAGAGATCGAAAGGCGAGATTTTGCTCAAAAAGCAGGAGAGCAGGGGCTACATTAATGGAAAGAACAAGCGGCGCAATTTAGCACGTGACATTACGAAAAATTCGCACCGCCACCCCACCCCCCTCCCCTTTCTCCTTTAGCTTTTGCGCCATCTTCTCCTCCTCCTCTGTTTTTTTTCTTTTATTAAGCTCCACTTTCACCTGGTTTTTCACCCGCAATTATCTCTTTTTTAATAAATATATTAAAAATCCTATAACTTATCACAAAAGTGCGATTAAGTTTTAAAATATTTAAAAAGTGCGATTAAATCTTAAAACCTGTTAAGAAAGTGTAATTGAATAATGAAACTTTCAGAAAGTACAATCAAATCCTAAGACTCGTCAAATTAGTTTAATTAAATCCTTCCATTGATTGCACTTTTTAAAATAATTGGGACTCAATTGCACTTTTTTAACAAGTTTTAGCACTTAATTAAATTTTTCGAAAGTTTTAGGACTCGATTGCACTTTCATGATAAGTTTTAGGACATGATTTGCACTTTTTGAAAGTTCGATGGCGCAATTGCGCTTCGTAATAAATTTTGGGACCTTCAGTGCACTTAATCCTTTTTTTTTCAATTTGTTTCTATTGTCCAAAAAGAAAGGTACTATGGAGGCATGCTAAAAGTTGTTATGAACTTAGCTCTTGATACGCTTGTTAAGTAATCATGAACAATCATTGTACCAAAAAAAATGCAAAGATTTCTTCATTGATTCTTTACCATAAATCTTTTCCACAAGTAAATGAATGAAACCGACGGTGTCCCCAATCTAAAATCGAGATAAACTCAAGTCTAAATTTAGAATGAGCAAATTCGTCGCCCGTAACACTTGTGTTAATGCTGATCTAACAGAGCCCTCACCGACATAGATTAGGTTCTCAAAAGTGATTTACATAGATTAGCATAACATTTTATAAGAGTTGTTAATTTTCGCGCTTAGAATTATTTAATTGGAAAAAAAAAGATTAGGAAGGGGGAAAAAATGGAAAAAAGAAAAGCAGAAAAAAGGCGGTTGGGGGGGGGGGGGGAAGAGCGAAAACAAAAAAAAATATTCCTTTGTCCTGCTGCCGGGCTTCTGATGAATTTTGACCGGATCGCCACGCGTGAGGTACACGACAAATACTTCGACCAAAAAAAAACAAAAAAAAGGTGCACGACAAATACGAGATCAGAGGGGGGAGGCGCACGTTAACGCCGAAGACGACGTGTCGTCTTGCAGTTGCAGATGTTTGAGGTGGCAGGGCTCGGCGCCGTCTCGTCGTTTCTGCATTGAGTGCAGCAGTGTGCAACACGAGAAGCAGAGTGGCTGTTTACTCCAGTCGTCGTCCCACATATGGTCCACGGTCGTGTGTCCGTGTACCTGTGTTCTGCTGTGGGTCCCATCTGCCCCCCCTCCCCCTTTCGCTGCCTTTTGTCAGTTCCATCGCGAGCATTAAATTTGAACTGCGGACCAAAATCTGCATCCTCCGCATTATTCGATTTCCCTAAAAGCGTTAGTAACACGAAAAATCTTAAATTAATATATATATAATAAATTTAACTTGAAATAAATTCATCAAAGGTGTGACGATTTAAAATTTTTTATTATTAAAAAATTAATTTAAAATAAATTTATCACAGATATACCGATTTATGATTTTTTCACGATATTAACCCTCCCAAAAAAGATAGAACTTATAAAGCGGGTGGGTCAAATCGGGTTGAAAATTATCCAATTTAAATTAATCCATTTTCATTTAATACAAATTTAACCTAACTCGACTCATACTGTTAAACACTTTTATATTTAACTAAATCTAGGAAAAATCATACTCAAACTAAAATAAGAGCACGAAATCAAGTGGGGGTGAAAAAAAATCATAGAGGTAGGTTGGGGTGTAAGTAAGTTATGAACCCATTTAACACCCATGTTAAATCCATTGATGACCTATAGAGTTGGGTTGAAACCTATTTATGACTCATTTGTTGGATACAATTAACCCATATAATAACTCAACAAATTAAATATGGGTTAAGAAATGAGTATGTGATTCATTTCAATAGGTCTAGATGAGAGTAACTTGTGCACAATTTGGTTGCTGTATGATGTCTTCATTTCTTCAAAATCGTGCGATCGAGTCCTACCATTTTCAACAGCAACATCTAGTCTTTGGTATTTCGGACCATTTTGATCAGTTATGGAATCAAAGCATTTTTTTTTGAGAATTTTCTTTGATGTTACATATTTTATAAAAGTACTTGCAAACCCATAACCTCGCATAATATATAATGTGTTTAAAAATGCTGACATTCATGATATACGATTAGAGAAATTTACACATAAGTTCGTAAAACAATATAATCTACACATTACCATTCTACAACTTGAAAATAAAAGCATGAATAATTGAATGTAAGTATTCTTATCCGTGAACCTTGCTAGGTCTCGACACAAGTGACCTACCTTTGAGCTATTATCGATAAGGGCAAGCACCCTCGCCCACCTCGAGCTCAACTGTCCCTTATAGGCTGTCCTACGAGTGAATGCTTGGTGGTGAGCGGTGGCGTCGCCATTTCGAGAGCGCGGCAAGGGGCGACAACCCCAGCCTCTTCCCTCTCGAGTGTACGTACAATCACGTTAGCAAAAGTGGACTCCACGGCTGAATAGAATTGTCGCAGAAAATGTTAGCAAAACTAAATGTACTAGAAAGACGAAGTAAGCTCGATTTAAAGAATATGAGGATCAAATTGAACAAAATTAAAGTTTAAAAACCAAAATTCGATATTAGCTAAGGGTACAAGTGCTACTTTTTACATCCTCCTTTTTACCCCAGCATTATTCTTTTCGTCATTTATTTTAGTTAAAGCTGCAAGGAAGTATCATTAGGAGCAGTTATTGGGTGTTTGTTGGACATCTTGCAATAATTATACATAGTCGGTAGATGCCAACTGAAAAAAAGGAGTAACACACAAATAATGTTTACTAAAATTATGATACAATCTTTTAAATAATGTGCCAAAAACTTACTGAATGTTGAATGTGTTCCTAATGTTCAAAATGTCCACGGGCAATCTGTAAAAACACTTAGCTCCGTTTGTTTGAAGAAAAATAAATGATTTGAAAAAATCTTGAAAGTGATCGCTTATATGACTTGAAATAATTAATTAATGAAAAATATTTTCATTATGTCTAAATATTTTTGTGAACAATAAAAATATATTTTGTTCATTCATTTTTGTAAGCAATACAAGTAACCATTTTTGGAAAAATATTTTTCGAATCATTCATTTTTCACGAAACAAAAAGCGCATCATTTGAAAAGCGAATAGTGATAGGTACAAGAGTTGGATGGCTATTGTTGGTTGAGAATATCGTCGTGGAGGACCTAATTTTCTTTTCTCAAGAATTGCAACTTTCAATTGCAAAACTTATGGCCATTTGATAATTTTTAAAAATAAGTATTGAAATTAAGTCCGGATTTCAAGTGCTAAAATAGTGTCTGATAATAGCTAAAACCATAATACGAATTATTATTAGTTTCTTACCGAACATATAATTAGGGATGACATTGGAGGTTTTGTTAACATAATTGGGGATATTTTTATTCTATTGAATGGATTAAGTAATGCCTTTTTATTTATTCCATTCAGCAATTCTTTTTAATTGAATCCCTTAAGTCAAGACTAGCTAACATTATCAAACAAGCTTAGCTTTAGCATGTGTTAAATATTTTAATTTTTAGCACTTAATGAGGTTATCAAACACGGCATGTTTGGTAAAATTGACAATTGTTAGTGCTGAAAACGAAAATGAATGTTGTTTGATAATAGCTTAATATTGAGCATTGGATCACATTTTTTGTTGCCAAATATGAAATTGTGAATATTATTGGCAGGGTTTAGGCTTTAAGCAAAGTAATAGACAAGATTTCGTTTCCTATTTGGATGTATTTTCCATTGAATGTATTAAGTGACTTCATCATTACTTGGCTAATTAAGTCATTTTTGACTTAATAGAAACTTCTAAGTCAAAACTAATCATGATTGTTGCTAATTATATAAAGTGTTAAGTATTGTTCTTCGTATAATAAATATGAGTTTGATAATTAGTTCCCACGTATTCTCAACTCAATCGGACATTGCAAGCCTAAATATTGCTTCTAGCAAATTAAAGCACTCCGATGATATTTCATATCTTCGGTGGGACTTGGGAGTGTCTGAAATTGAAAGGATGTTTAGATAGTCACACACTTTTGATATGATGAGTAATTTGACAGTAACTTCGTCCGTTAACTTATGTATTAGTTGTGTCTTATTTAAAATAAACAATAAAAAAATTATGGATAAGAAAATAAAAAATTTAACTTTTTTGAAATATGCATATTGATATTTCATTCAATTTTATGTCCTTCTAACATCCACTTATTGTAAGTACATCCTATCTTTAAGCAAATCTACTTAGTTAATTAAAACGAACATAATTTTTCTAACGTCCACATAGTTTAAAACTGATTTAAAAATTAAAAAAGAAGTTAATGTTTTAATATTTCAGTTTACTTTTCGACAAATAAAAGTACAATTCAAATAATGTTTTAATAATAGATATGATGTCGAAATTTTAACTTAGCCACTGAAAAAATATAATGAAAATGAAATTCGAAGAATATAACGCTGAATGAGGAAATCCGAATATTCTAAAACAAAAGCATAAGTGAATTTGTGAAGAAACTAATTTTTGTTCCATATATCCATTTAGCAAATTCTTGAGATTAAACTTTCAAGCCGCATTTTATACGACCAACTTGCAATTTTTTTTTATTTGAATATGTACAACACTCAATGGGTACGCAACCCTAAATAATACACACAAAAATTACCGACACTGATAACGAAAAGAAAAAACAATTCAAAATAAAATTTGTTCGCCAATACATGCCTATGCAAAGCGGGGCCACGTAATTAGTAATAAATTAAACATAAGTAGACTATTAATCGATGATAGAGATGATTGTGTTGGTAAAAATTTGAACGGTGTCTTCTTCTTCTTCTTCTTCTTCTTCTTCTTCTATGTGTTAAAATATGTGATTATTTCATTTGTTAGTTAGTACACAGGGTGGTCTCTTAAACTAAATGGAAGATTAACCTAACGCACTGCATTGTGCAATTTTATGCGGTCCAAATTTTTACTTTTGGTTTCAATAGGCACAATCAAAAAATGGAGCAGAAGAAGAATAACGATACACCCAAGATTAGCACGGTTGATTAAAGCATTAAGAAATTTTCAGTTTAGAAACTGGAATTTACTTGTTCAAAATTCATCAATTGTGTACAAACTGTTCTGAGTTAGAGCCACCTACATTGATAAAAGGCTAGATCTAATTGGTTGATGAGGACTTGCAGGGTATTCCAAGGTTCTCCAAATAGCCTGGTTTTTACGCTCATGACCATGGATTATTGACAAAAATAATAACAACAATAGTTAAACTTCCCAAGAGCATAGGACGGTCCTATTATTGTACTCGTCATGCAAACATGGCTGCTGAAAACTTTGTGGGGTGTTCAGATAAGCAAAAACCCGAAAGAGACCCGAACCACAAACTCATGCAGAATCTTGTAAATGGGTTATTACTTTTGATCTTGCCTGAGTTACGAGACTTATAATACCAATATGGGAAACTCGTTTCGAATGCTGTGCTGATCCTAATAGATTTACTTGTTTACTCTCGTTTGAGCCCTCAAAATCCATTGTTTTCACGGATTCGCCGCATTTCCTATTTGTAGGTCAATATTTTCTACATTATTTCAGCCCCTTTGTTTATATTCCGAATTTCTTTACTGCTTAAAGTTATTTTCGGATTATTTCAACGACACCTAGGGCTTCCTAAGTAGTTATCTCCTCTTTTTGGGGTTTCGAACAGCTTTCATCATTATTTTCAAAAAATACAGCAAGTACTACGAAATCGCAACAGCGAACGTGTTTGCGAGTTCTACTCGCGTTTATCCTTTGTTTCCACCGCGTCATCTCAAATCTTCCTCGTAAGACAAGAAACAAATGAATTCAAATGGTCATAAATCAGCTGAGATCTTGTTAGGATCATCAGGAATCTCTAACATCCCTAAATAAACTCACTGAGGTATTGTCTACTTTGTTCCATATATAACCTCACAGTTTTGTCCTTTGGCACCCAAGTGAGCAACTTTTTAGGATGTCACCCATCCTTAGATTACTCTCACCTAAGTACGCTTATCTTTGGAAGTATTGCCGTTACATTAAAAGTTGCCTCCGTGAGTTAATTTTATTTTTCACATATATATTTCGAAATTACTCTCCCCCTATTCAGTGCACAATTCGATAAATTCTTGCTCCTTTCGCCATCCTATAAGTCTACAAAAAACCGCTCCTTATCCAGGCCATATGGCCCTGGCGATCACTCCCCATCCTCGTCAAACCGGGTCGTTACAAAATCAACCCTCGAAGGGCAACAAAACGAGATCGGCCACAAAAGGGGGAGGGCGTTGTTAACTTAACTTGTTACCTTTCCCCTAAAAGATGGCTCATGCCAGGGGCATGATAAGGAGCGATGATGAGCACTTGCCCACCATCTCTTGCATGCATGGGGGCTGAGTTGAGTACGCATGAGCAAAAGCGTCACGCAACCCCCTTTAGCATTTCAATGAGGGGAGATCAACTCCCACTACCAGTGGAGACCCACCATTCCCTGGTTGTGCTGATTGCTGACCCACGAAGATGCGCAATGTTAGGACGATAAGCCAGCTCTTTTCTACTTATGTTCGCCGCTTTTACTCCACATACATTGGCGGGTCGGCTACCTGCATCTTAACTCTCGTTCCGTTCAATTTGAGAAGTTGGTCAAGTGTATAATCGGTACAAGATCTATCTATCTATATAAGGTGGCTTTCTTGTCGTAAAAAGCAACATTTAAGCTCCTATAATCCATTAGAGTGAGCGAGTTGAATTTGTGATTGTTCAAGCATTCGCGTTGAAAAACACTAGGCTCAAGACATGTTCATTCTCGAGCTTTTCAGTCAATTTGGATAAGGAAAATATGCATGGAAGTAACTTCATGATGTCTCATTAATTTGGCTCAAAGAATTACCACTAGGGTTGTTATTAGCGATTTTCCTTTTTGAGAAAGTTGAGACATGTAGAAATTATGTTAATGATGTTATTTAATGTGCTTATTTCAAAATCATAACACAAAAGGGAAGGAAAATACTTTCAATATCCTAAAATTAAGTCTAATCAAGGAAAAGAAAGATAAATATTTTTTTCTTAATTATATGCCTCTTTTTCTACATTAAATTTGGACTAAATGATGCGCCTATTTTTTTCTCTTTTTTTCTTTTCCTTTATTGGACTGAGTTTAACCATTTAAAAAAAAACTCTCCCCCTATTGTTTTGTAATATTAAATTAGGCACATCAAACAATCACATTAATATAATTAAGTGGGGCTAATTAAAAAAAAGTATTAGATTAGAAAGATCAAGCAAGTTAGAAGACTCGATTTGCGTCAAAAGAAATTCACGAACCCAATCACAAAAACTGTGCCGGTTAAAGGACTAAATATGGAGTTATCCCTTTAATTCAGTGTCAGTAGGTTTTTATAGAGATTAATACTATGTTTGTTTCGTGAAAAGTGTATAATTTGTTAAACATTTTTCTAAAAACGGTCGTTTGTATCGTTTAAAATAATTAGTCAATAAAAAATATTTTCATTGTCGATAACTATTTACGTCTATAGATTTTCATGAACAATGAAAATATAATTGGCAAGTGTAGAATCGCTAAGTAATTTATTGGTATATTGCTGGCCCCCCAAAGCTTAAGTATAGATCCAACCCTGCCAATGTGGAATGCAAGATAATTGTTTTCGATATCCTTTCCTTTGCACCCAAAACTATCCTTTTAGGTAGCGGTTACGCTATGTGACATTGATAAGTATATAACTAACCCAAAAAATAGATATTCAAAATTCAAATGTGGAAATTTCTTGGATGAGATATTGATCATACTGTCAATGCAATTAATTAGTCGATTACGACACACCAATCATATGTACCAAATGTATGGAATATCTTTTTCCATAAACCAACAAAACCCCGAGGCTTGCCTATAGGGCCGATGTTAAACGTACTTGTTTAGGATAGATGTGAATTTCATAGTGTTAACTATATATATCACTAGAAATTCTTTAATCATTATTTTGCGAAGAAAAATGAATGATTTGGAAAATATATTTCTATAAATGATCGCTTGTATCACTTAAAAATAATTAGTCAACAAAAAATGTTTTCATTATCGAGAATAATTTATATCTAAATATTTTCATGGAATGTGAAAATATATTTTTTTCGTTTATTTTTATAAGCCATACAAGCGATCATTTTTGGAAAAATGTCTTATAAATTTTTCATTTTCCGTAAAATAAACGGAACCCTATTTGGACTATTTTAATAAATTCCATCGCAGTACTTATTAAATGACCAAAAAAGGAATGTTTGATATTTACATTTCGGATTCACACATGACAGAACTTATATATAT